>PVKV010008704.1:0-86050 GCA_004027835.1 Alouatta palliata
CCTCCTGGGTTCAAGCAATTCTCCTGCCTCAGCCTCCCGAGTAGCTGGGACTACAGGCACGTGCCACCATGCCCAGCTAATTTTTGTATTTTTAGTAGAGACGGGGTTTCACCATGGTCTCGATCTCTTGACCTCGTGATCCACCCGCCTCGGCCTCCCAAAGTGCTGGGATTACAGGCGTGAGCCACCGCGCCCGGCTTTTACTTTAGTAGGCTCAGGTATTTGGCAGGCCGTATTCATTAGGGTCACTACTGTGTGGGGTGCTTTCATATTTAAATTCTTCCCAGAGTTAAGGATAGAATCTTTAACTGCCATTCCTTTTCTTTTTTTTCCCCATGCAGCATGAAAAGCTTTGTCAAATCGGCTAGCCCCAAAGCCAGGTCTGTCAAAAGTTTCGCTTTTAGTTTTTGCCCCATTCAAAGAGTTTCTTGTCTTCTCCCCCCCCCACTTTGTCGCTCTGTGTAAGGGTTTGGCCAGTACTGCGAAGTTTGGAAATCCACAATTTACAAAACCCACAGCTCCCAGGAGCTCTCTCACCTGCCTTCTAGTCTTAGGTTCTGGCAGAGAAGAATCTCTGCTTCTAGGCTGTGTTCACCCTTCTGGATGGTGAGCCTCAGATATTGCATTTGCTTTTTGGCAAGTCTGGGCTTTCTTTTTAGACACTTTATACCCACAGTCCTCCAGGAACCGAAGTAAGACATCTGTTCCTTTTGCACACCCAACTGCCGTGGGGTGTCCTAATAGAAGGTCATCAGCATATGGGGGCAGCGTGAAAGCTAGAAACTTCTGGGGGGGGGGGCGGCGGTCACGGGCTAGTGCCTCCCCAAGGATGGTGAGAGAGTTTTTGAGCCTGTGGGAAGCTGGGTCCAGGTGTATTGGGTGGTTACACCTGTTTCTGGATTTCTCCTGTTGAAATGCAAATAGTTTTTGACCCTCTGAGGCCAGTCCAATGCTAAAGAAGTATTCTTTAACTCCAATTAAGTGAACCAGCTATCCTCTGCTGGCAATAATCCCAGCTGCATGCACAAGTTGGGTGCAGGTGGGTGCAAAGTCGTGCAAGCCCTGCACTGGCCTTCGCGGAAATACAAGTCTTTTAGTTCCTAGTTAGGGAAAGTCTTCACCCTCCTTCCTGAGGGATGATGAGAACCTGGATAACCCCTGCCTGAGGCAGTATTAGCTGCAGGGTGTCTTTCTTATTGAATGAGATAGCTGTAGCCCTTAATTTGCACAACAAGTTTTGCCGGAGAAGGGGTATAGGGGCAGTTCATCAAGGTCTGTTCTTAACCTTATTAGCTCTAACGATATTAGTTTTTTTCTTTACAGGGCTGTCGTTTGGACCATGGGCTCTTTGGGTGCCTATGAGTCCGGCCCCCCTCTCCTTTAATCCAGTGGCCCTTTCATTAGATTGAGCAGAGCCCCTTCACTTTTGTTTGAAGCCTTGTGCTCAGGGTCTCCATGTTTTCCTGTTAGTTGGGGGCACAGGTCCTTCCAATGTCCTACTTTTTTACAGAATGTACACTGATCGTATTACAGGCGCTGATGGGCAGACTGTGGGGCTTTCCAGGAACCCCCCTTTTCCCACATTCTTGGGGGCGCTTCTCTCATAGCAGCAGCTGTTAAGTCGGCATTTCATGGAGCCTGGCACTTCTTTTCTCTACAACTTTATCCATGGCTCACCGCTTCTTGGTTCACAAACACCTGGTTAGCTATCTCCGGTAGCTGTGAAGCATGCATGCCCGCAAATCCTGCCTGTTTCTGCAATTCTCGTCTAATGTCTTCTGCACACTGACTAATATAATATAGGGCTTTTAGGATCAAAAGAAGTATACATGCGAACACGTCACCCAGCTTCTCATTCATGTTAAAAAGATACATAAGCAGCTGATAGTAATCAGCAGGAGTGGGGTTATGAGTCTGAATAATCGTTTGCTGTAGGTGAGGGAGAGCTTGGTATCAAAAACTTTTCTGCCACTGGAGCTGCCAGAACCTTGGAAGTCCTCTTCTCTCAGTGGGGGGAGAATGGTGGTTTCTAGCAGTCTGTCCCTTGGCCACTAAAATAGATGCTGTCTGTCCTCTCAGGCACTTCGGAGGGTTCAAAACTAACTGCAACCACGAATCTATGTATGGAAATTGATCAAGGTGTTCTAGCTTGCCGCATATAACCTCATGCCTTACTTTGGAGATAAGAGACCTGTCTAGGGTCCCCTCTGGGGGCCAGCCTACCCCAAATGCTGGACAATCTACCTCACATAAAGTCCTTAATTTCTCTGGTGTCATAGCTACTCTATAATTCCCACTAAATCCTTTCTTGAAATTTCTCAGCATGGTCTCTAAAGGGGTGGGCTTGCTATGAGAGTGACCCATGCTTACACTCTAAAGAAACAGTTCCCACTTATGTAGGTTATGTAAGTTAAGAGAGTGTCACCTCACCCACAGCAAGACACAGTATACACTCCCCAATTTACATTCACTTCAATCCTTTCACAATGCCTAGATGGCAAAGGCTTCTCCACTCAGCCTTATGTGGCTGTCTCTAATTCCAACTAGCCTGACAAATTGCTTGACACATGAGGCCCCTCCTT
Organism: Alouatta palliata; assembly: GCA_004027835.1. Lineage (NCBI taxonomy): Eukaryota > Metazoa > Chordata > Mammalia > Primates > Atelidae > Alouatta > Alouatta palliata. The sequence continues at coordinate 2,583 of PVKV010008704.1, forward strand.
CTAATAGGCCCGATATTCCCACCTTTCATGACTGAAGAGTCCAGCTGGACCCTTCTACACACACACACACACACACACACACACACACACACATACACACACAACCGCTCTCCTCTGTCCACCCAAATCGAAACCATAAGCAAAAAGCGTCCAAGGTTAGTTACAAAGGGAGAGAGAGAGAGAGCATCAAGTTCAAAAGTGTCGAATCTGGCATACATGGGTGATCAGGCCATGCTTCCACCTAGAGGAGGTGGGCTGTCTTCCCCGGGATCAATCCTACCATATTTCTGTTGTCCGGACGTTCCACGTACCCGTTCCTTCTTGGTGTTCAGCCACTAGGTGGATCCACACTGCGGGGGCTTTCCCGCTCCGCTCTGGCGAGGCTTTCCACCAGGCAAATACCTGCCTAGGAGTGCTCTCAGGAACTTGTCACCCCAGTGAGCGGGAGCCCCCGACTGGGATGCTCTCAAGGGCTAGGCAAACCAGCTGAGAGGCTCTTTCCCGCCATCTGCCAACTGAAACTCGCTTCCTGGCCAACGCACCAAATGTAGCAGGAGCGGCTGCGAGAAACAGAGCTCTCAAACACCGAATGGGGAAGGAAGGGGTTTATTACGGCTGGGAGCCAGGCAGTGAGTTGTCCAAACCCAGCTCATCTAACAAAGGAAGGTTCTGCCTTTATATAAGCTTACACTCTAGATATTACACATAGAAGAATCTTAGGTTTACAGCCTTAGAAATCACGAGTGAAAGGGTTTTGGATTTACAGTTTTAGAAATCACATATGAAAGGGTTTCTGGGTTTACAGCTTTAGAAATCACATGTGAAAAGGCTCTGGGATCCGGATGGAGGAGTGGGGTGGGGGTTTCATCTTGTTTTAAGTAAAAACAGTGTCTTCCAGAGAGTTTCCCCAATACCAAGCATGTTATTTACAGGAAGGTGATTCAGGAGGTGCCAGTTGGCCTGCTTTTTCTTCTATTGGAATGCATTGTGGAAGTCAAGGGGGAGGTGATCCCAGATGCCTGGGTCTCCTTCCTCAAGACTACAAGCGTGCACCACCATGCCTAGCTCAAGGATTTGTTCTTTAAAAACAAATGAAAGGAATTTCAAGGAAACTTTAGGAGAAAAGGTTGATGCTTAGTCTATGCTTCCTTTTTAATGACACCAAGAGGCTGCTATATCCTAAAACTTTTTTGTAACTAGTCTGTTAGAATCATTGGAAGAAGTAGCTCCCTGGCCACCAGTCAAAGGTAGTCCAAATAGTATGTAAGTCAAGCCTTAGATATAGTCACTTAAAGTGAATACTAGATTTCCAGAAGAACCAAGATGCTATAAGCAATAGAAAAGAACTGTTCCTTTCCATAAAAGGACTACAGTCTTGTTATGGATACAAGGTATGCATATCTAATAGTTGGAAACCTTACCGACTTTGTTCAGTTATAGAAATGTATGGTGTTGACCATAAATATTATCAGAGGGTAAAGAAGGAAGAAGCTATTGTAAACTGGTGTCAGTGGATGGATGTTTTATGGAAGAAGTTGGAGTTTAAACTAGAACTTAGTAAGGGTGGATAGAAATTTAATTAGTAGAGAATGGAAGGAAGAATGCTTTCTAGATAAGTTAAGGGAATGAGGGACAAGGGGCAATGGAGCTGGAAATGACCATAGCTTGAAGAACTATGGAAAGACTGACATGACTGAGAAAGGTTGGAGAAGAATGGGAGATGAGGCTTGACAAGGGTGGCATGTAAAAAGTTTTGGCTCTGGCTTCAGGTACTGATTTGACCACTGAGTTATTGTGGTGAATGTGCTACTGTTATGAATTGGTTTCCACCTCTTGAGAAAGAATTCCATTATCTTAGGCAAGGTACAACCCAGTATTGAGGACTTTAAATAGTTTTATAGGCTGAATGTGATGGCTCATGCCTGTAATCCCAACACTTTGGGAGGCTGAAGCAGGCTGATCTCCTGAGGCCAGAAGTTTGAGACCAGCCTGGGCAACATAGTGAGACATGTCTCTGCAAAAAATAACAAAGTAATTGGGTATAGTAGCATGTGCCTGTTACTTTGATCTACTTGGGAGAATAGGTAGGAGAATTGCTTGAGCCCAGGCGTCCAAGGTTACAGTGAGCTATGATCATGCCACAGCTCTCCTGCCTAGGTGACAGAGCAAGACCTTATCTAATAAATAAATAAATAAGTAAATAAAAGTTAAAAAAGGAATATTCTTATAAGGAATTGATTCAGCAAACAAAATGAATATCCATTTTAGTCTTTTGAGTAAGAGAAAAGTGATGAATGATGAAACATGATTTGGTATTTTAGACAGATTTAACTAGTTGTAAGATGTAGATGGATTGAAAGAAGTGAAAACGGTTAGTCTCTGAGATAAGAGGCTATTCCATTAAGCCAGATGTGAAGTGATCAGAGACTAGACCAGGATAGGGACAATGAAACTGGAAAGGAAAGGATATATCTGAGGAACAGCATTCAGGGCTTGGTTAGTAAATATGTGTGGAATTTTAAAAAGAGAAGCCAGACCGGGTGTGGTGGCTTACAGATAGGCTTTGCCAATGCATAGTTACAGTGGTGGGATCTAAAGGGTGCTGTGATCATGGTCTTGGAAAAATGGTTACTATTGTTAGCTTACCAAAGGACAGTTTGTTTATTTGAATTGGTCTCTTCTCCCTAGTTAAGATAGGTACGTGTATATTTATTTATTTGTTTTTTCCCTGTGTCAGTCACACAGGGGACTGAGACACAAAGAGGCCATGTGAATTTTCTAAGCAGCACTTGCTGTCAGTGTGTGGCCTGAAGACTGGTCCTGATCTGTGATCTATTTGTTACTGGTCATCGACAACATTAAGTACAAAAATTAAGAATAAGCACTTAGCAATGTTTAGCAATTCGATATTCCTGCCTTATCTAAGTACATTATACTTTTTCCTAGTAATTTATGTTTCTGTTTTGTTGTTGTTTTCACAAAAATAGTGGTTTGTGATGTCTTGGGAAGACTTTTTTTCACTGCAGGTAAAACCATTGATCTAGGTTCAGAGAGAATTATTTACAATAGTATCAGAACTATTTTCGTTGCTGGGCTTTTTATTTTGAATTCCTATATCTTTCTCTGTATCTTCCACCATAGTCATAGTCATATTGTAATTTAAATATTTAGGCTTATTTTCACTATGGAGAAACCTTAGGCCTTCTAATCCTACATTTCTCATCAAATATAGTTTCAGACTCCAATGTCATAATAAGATATTAATTATATTTCTGTATGAGAGTCAAGCAATGGAGCATGCTGAAAGTTTTTCATTTGGAATGTCTAGAGAAAAGGGTAATTGAATTTGACTATCATCTAGTTCTTTTTCATACCTAAAAAGCAGAAACATATAATGTCATATTTAAAGACTATGTGAGAAAAGGAATTTCATCCTAGAGGTGCTTTTGTGTCATTTTATGTAAATGCTTCCAGAAGCTCCTCCTTCCTTTTTAATACCAGGTGTGAGCTTTTCTTTTTTTTTTTTTTTTTTTGAGGTGGAGTTTGGCTCTTGTTGCCCAGGCTAGAGTGCAATGGTGTGATCTTGGCTCACTGCAACCTCCACCTCTCGGATTCAAGCGATTCTCCTGCCTCACCCTCCCAAGTAGCTGGGAATACAGACATGCGCTGCCACGCCTGGCTAATTTTGTATTTTTAGTAGAGATGGGGTTTCTCTATGTTGGTCAGGCTGGTCTCGAACTCCTGACCTCAGGTGATCCACCCACCTTGGCCTCCCAAAGTGCTGGAATTACAGGCGTGAGCTACCACGCCTGGCCAAGCTTTTCTATTTTGAACATGCCCATCTCTTTCTTTAACACTAAAGGAGGTTAATAAGAGTTATATTTTAATATCAAAACATAGTAAAAATTCTTACCACGGGGAAAAGAAATACACATATATTTCTTTCATTGAATAGGACTTGTTTGGTGTTGGTATCCTGGGATCTATGTCCTGGGATATATGTATGTTATAATCCCCTAATATGCTTAAAATAATATTTCTTTTCTAAAAGAAAATATCTCTTATAAGAGGTGAGGAACTGATTTTTAAAATATAAGTAGCAAGAAAGGGTAGTAGTGTTGTGTGTTTTAGTCAGAGTGCTAGATGGAATAAAAGTTTATTTTAACAGATTTTACTGTTAGCTATTTTAGACTGGGGAGAATAAAATAATAAGGTATGTCACTGTCCTTAAGGATCTTGTTTATAGATTAGTAGAGAAAGGAGAGATATAAATATTAACTAATTCAAGGCAGATTGGTTTAATCACTATTACAAGAAATATAGGAGAAAGAAGATGGTAATTATGGTTGGAATGAAGACAGGCTTGATAACATTAATGACATTTGAATGAAGTCTGGGAGAATAAGATTTTTGATATGAGAAACATGGAGGTAGTAGTATTTCACATTTGTGAAACAGCCTGGTAAAGGAATGTAGTGGTCAGGACTCTTTGAATGGACAGAACAGAAAAAGAAACCCAACTCAAACTGGCTTAAGCAGAAAGCAGAAAGGGGAGTTTGTTGGTTCACTTGTGGAAAATGAATAGAATTGGAGTCTTGCCTCTTGCCCACCTAGGTCCAAGTAGGTGGTCAAACTGTAATGAGTATTCCCACTCACATACTGCTTTTCTATGTGTAGCTTCTCCTAAGAGACACTATACACATACTGCTTTCCTGTGTGTAGCTTCTCCTAAGAGACACTGTACACATACTGCTTTCCTGTGTGTAGCTTCTCCTAAGAGACACTGTACCCATAGGATGGCTGTGGCAAAGATGACCACCTACTAGCAGCTTCTTAGATATTTCTACCAGATTAGCAACCCCATTGAAATAAAGATCTCTCAATAATTGCAGCAAAAGTCCTTGGCTTGGGTAATGCGCTCATTCTAAATCAGTCACTGTGGCATGTGTGTGTGTGTGTGTGTGTGTGTGTATTGCACTAATTGGCCAGGTCTGGATCATATGCCCAAAAAAGAGCATGTGGAGAGGGATGAGGGCAGCTTCACCTGATTCCCATGGAGATTGGGGGAGGTACCATTCTCCAAAGGAAAATTAAGATACTCTTAAGGAAATAAGCAATTCAGAGCAGGCAAAAACAGCCATTACAAGGTAAAATATGTAAAAATATGACTAAACTTAGGAGTTGTAAAAACATGTATAGAGAGAATAAAAGGCTGGGATACATAATAGTTATAGATACACATTCAGTAATGGATATTTCGAGTTCATTAGAGGAGAGCATAATGTTTATGCAGTAGGTTATAATCAAACCTTTCATAAGAGCTAATGTTCCAGTTAGTGAAAGTTCTTTTTTTTTTTTTTTTTTTTTAACTGTTTGCGGTTTGGCCATTGTATTCTTTCTCTTTTTAGCAATGTATGAGAAGAAAGGATTAACTAGGTAAACCAATCACTTTTACTTTTTAGCACCTATATGAAAAGGTACGATTGTCTAGATTAGAATTCAACAAAAATTAGATTTTTAGATTATTTGAATTTAATTTGTATTGGATAGACATGCTTTTTATTTTTTCCTAATTTTTCTTTTGCAAAAAACAATTGAGGCAGTTAGCAAAGATATATGTATTATACTAAGGTTAAAAAAAGAAATCAAAGGTGGGGAAAAGGAAGATAGGAAAATTAAAGTAAGGCTAGGATTAATATCTGTCTCTCAATTGCATACCATACGTACTCTAGCTTTTGCTGGAGATTACTTATTTAACCCTCCGCTTGTTTGCTTCTTTGCCAATGCAAAGAAGGAAAACTGATTAGATGCAAGATTTATAGTATTGTTGCTATAAAAATAAATAAAGTACTCAAGAGAAATACACTTCTTATACTGTAGTACTAGGATCTGGTGAAATTTCTTTCTGGGGGTTTTAAAAAGAATGTGATATAATGTGGTAAATAAAAACCACAAGAGTATATTTAGTAATGCTCTGGAGTTCTTTCTGAAAACATTCACCCAACTATGTAGCAATGCCAAAACACAGCTTAGGACAAGTCATTTTTGTGTGGGGCCAAAATAACAGTCTAGATCCGGGGCTGGCAATCTACAGCCCCTGTAGCAAATTTGGCCTGTTGTTATATTTTATAGATAATTATATAGCACAGTCATACATGTTTATTTACATATTGTCTATGGCTGTGTTCATGCTACAACAGTAAGTAGTTGTTACACAGACCATAGTCCCACAAAGCCTAGAATATTTCTAGTCTGACACTTAACTGAAAAAGTTTGCCCACCCTTGGTCTAGATGCGCAACTCACTGATGGATTGATTTAAAATTGAGGCAGTATATAAAGTGTCTAGAACAAAGGTCTCAAACTATAGGCCAAGTTACAGATTTGGCCTATAGATATATTTTGTTTAGCCAAATCAGTATTTGACTTTTGAAAATTTGTGCCAACCCAGAAAAATTTTATGACTTCTCTGGGGAAATTGGATGGTCTGGTAATAGCGAGCTTGCATTGTGTTTGTCGTCCTTTAAAAAGGATGCACCATCTTTTTCCAGTTTGTATTCCTCACTACTATATTACCTCCCAGCATGCTATTAAGTATGCATTATGTCTAAAAAAACTCACATGCACTGTAATTTTTTTTTTTTTTTTTTTTGAAGTAGAGTCTGACTCTGTTCCTCAGGCTGGAGTGCAGTGGCAGGATCTCGGCTCACGGCAACCTGTGCCTCCCAGGTTCAAGTGATTCTCCTATATTGGCTTCCTGAATAGCTGGGATTACAGGCATGTTGCCTGGCTAATTTTTGTATTTTTAGTAGAGACTAGCCAGGCTGGTCGTGAACTCCTGACCTCAGGTGATCTCCCTGCCTCAGCCTCCGAAAATGCTGGGATTACAGGCATGGGCCACCATGCCTGGTCCATACTGTAATTTTAAAATGCTTTATTGTTAGTAAATGCCAACAATCATCTTAGCCCTCAGAGAATACGTTTTTGCTGGTTGAGGGTGTTGTCTCAATGTGGATGCCTGCTGAAGGTCGGGGGTCTGTCGCAATTTCTTAAATTAAGACAACAATGAACTTTGCCATGTTGATTGATTTTTCTTTCCATGAAATACTTCTCTCTGGCCTGTAATGTTGTTTGCTAGCGTTTTACCACAATAGAATTTCTTTAAGAATTGGAGTCAGTGCTCTCAAACCCTGCCAGTGCTTTATCAACTAAGTTTATGTAATATTCCAAATCCATTGTTATCATTTCAACAATGTGTATAGCATCTTCATTAGGAGTAGATCCCATCTCAAGAAACTGCTCACCCTGAGAAGCAATTTCTCATCCTTTCAAGTTTTACCATGAGATTACAACAATTCAGTCACCTCTTTAGGGTACACTTCTAATTGTAGTTCTCTTGCTATTTCCACCACATCTGCAGTGACTTCTTCCATTGAAGTCCTGAACCTCTCAGAGTCATCCACGAGGGTTGGAATTAACTTCTTCCAAACTCCTTGCACTTTTATGTTACAAAGTTAGCTTCTTTCCTTAAACCTCTTGAACCAACCTCTGCTAGATTCCAGCTTTTCTTCTGCAGCTCTCATCTCTGTCAGCCTTCATAGAATTGAAGATTAGGGCCTTGATCTGGATTAGGCTTTGGCTTAAGGGAGTGTTTTAACTGGTTTAATCTTCTAGTCAGAACACTCAACAGTTTCTCCATATCAGTTATTAGGCTGTTTTGCTTTCTTATCATTGTGTGTTCACTGGAATAGCACTTTTGTCTTCCTTCAAGGACTTCTCCTTTGCATTCACAACTTGGCTGTTTGGCACAAAAGGCCTTCCTTTTGGCCTGTCTCAACTTTCTACATGCTTCCTCATTAACCTTAATCATTTCTACCTTTTGTACCTTTTCATTTAAAGTGAGAGATGTGGAACTCTTTCTTTCACTTGAACACTTAGAGGCCATTGTAGGGTTATTAATTGGCTTAATTTCAGTGTTGTTATGTTTTAGGGAAGGAGGAAGCTGAAGGAGAGGGAGAGGAGGGGAAGGTTGGGTTTTGGAGCAGTCAGAGGACATACCTTTATTATTAAAGTTTGCTGTCTTATGTGGAGCAGATAGTAGTGCTCCAAAACAATTAGATGGTAACATCAAAGATCACTGATTATAGATTGCCATAACAGATATAATAATAAAAAAACTGAAATATTGCAAGAATTACCAAAATGTGACACAGATACAAAATAAGCACATGCAGTTGAAAAAATGGTGCCGATAGACTTGTTCAACACAGAATTGTCACAAACCTGCAATTTGTAAAAAATGCAGTATCTGTAAAGTGCAGTAAAACAAAGTGCAGTATAATATGAGATATGTTTATATAAAGGCAAATGGCTAGTTGAGGACCAAATGGCATATCTGTTACATTTGCTACTTTGGATCATCAGTTTTCATACTTAACAGAGGTGATAATGGATGAAGCTATCACCGTAGAAATAAAGAATAAAGATTGGATTTGGCAAATAAAATATTTACATTAATAATAATTATTAATTTTATGATAAATGCTACTATATCAGATTAAGCAGGCAGAGATAAGAGTTGTGAGGAAATGCATCAAATGACAAATTTTAGTTTGTTATGGGAGGGATCTGGAAGTGTAGACAAAAGGCAGGTCGTGATACACTTCTAGGGAATTCAGGACTGGGAGGAACCTGACTGGAGGCTCAGTGATCAACTTGATGGGTGGAGGACAAGGGAGAGTAAGTAGCCAGGGGTATAACCAGTGGTAGACGTCATGATTATGCTTAACGTGAATCTTGCCACTTAGATGCTTTTTTCAGAGAAATGATATTATCTATAAAGAAAATGGAAAAGTAGATAAGAAAGATCAAGTTTGTTGAGCTTGAAGGAGTATTGAGAGTCCAGTCAAACATATTTAAGAGGGAGTCTGAGATATGGAATAGAGATATGGAGAATCATTGATTTATTTGCCTAAACATGTTTAATGTCATGAGAAAGAGAAGACTTGCTAGAGATGGTAGAATGAGATAGATGAGAAGATTCAGAATAGAGACATTTGCTCTAACTTTCCTCACAGATAAATCAGGAGAATTGCGGCTTTTGTTTCTAAATGTATGATTTTATTTTACAGAATTTTAGAAACCATTAATTACTTTCATTCCTTAGTATGATTATAGTCATGGTGATACTTATCTTGGTAGTTTTCTTTGGCGTTCATTTGAATGTTGATGTGATATTAGGCTTTTTTTCTCCCTCTTTGTTTTTATTGTCTAATTATTTTTCTCCTTGTAATTCAGGCATCATGTTACTATGTCTTGTCCTGGCAGCTTAAATAATATTAAGCAATATTCAAGGCACAGCAGATGTACTTTTAGTATCTGCCTACTAAGTTTTCAAGGACTTTAAAGAAGATAAACTTTGTGTTTCATCACGTCATGAATAAATAGTACTGTTGTCGTTAAGTACACAGATTATTGTATCCTGTATAGGATACAATACCTGGATTTATTATATAAACCTGCGTTATTATACCTGGGTTTAATCCTGGTTTGACACTATGACTTTGAACAAATTATTTTCTGTCTAAGCCTTAGTTTCTTAATTTGCAAAACCAGGGATAATTATATTATTTCATAAGATTGTAGTAGGGATAAGTACATAGTACATGCCAATGTTAGCTCATGGTTATTGTAATGTCACAAGATGACCAAGGAATTGAATAATTGACTTGATTTTAGTACATATTTTCTTGAAATTTTTATCCATATTTGAACATGGGTAGTTTAATTTGTGTTGGACAATATTGTGTTTAATCATATATTGTGAGTAGCTGAGTTGATAACTATGAGTATTTTTATGATTTAATATTAAACTTTTTACTAATAAACATGGCATGCACTTTTATGTGGTGGTTCATAAATGTTATGACCTGTGTGTTGACCTGTGTTAAATTTCTGTGATCTTTTTTATTTGGTTGAATCATATTTAGCTTCCTGTCTGTTAGTAGGAAAGTAATGAAACAATAGCATATGATAATTTGATCAAAATAAGCCTTAACCCTGAGCAACATTAACTAAATTATTTTGTTAGAAATATGCCAGTGGATTTAAAATGTTGATAATCTTGAAATTTCAAGTGATTTCATTCTTTGGTTGACTATTTACATACTTGATGACCAAAAAAAAATTATAGCATTAGATTGAGAAAAAAAAATTATAAAGATTCTATATTATATATTGTGATTATTTTTAAAACAACCATAATACTCTTATCACACCTTAAAAATTAGCAGCAATTACCTAATATCAAACATACAGATATAAAGCTTATAAAGATACTATTTTTTAGTAATTGAAAGCATTGAAAAATTAATATTATTAGTGTTACAGTGGTTTTTGTCTTGTGAACACTGAGAAGGGGAGAAAACATAGGGAAGTTCTTTTTTTTTTTTCAATTATACTTTTAAGTTCTGGGATGCATGTGCAGAATGTGATTTGCTGCACCCATCAACCCATCATCTACATTAGGTATTTCTCCTAATGTTATTCCTCCCCTAGACCCTCACCCCCTGACAGGCCCCAGTGTGTAGTGATCCCCTCCCTGTGTCCATGTGTTCTCATTGTTCAACTCCCACTTATGAGTGGAGAACATGCAGTGTTTGGTTTTCTATTCCTGTGTTAGTTTGCTGAAAATGATAGTTTCCAGCTTCATCCATGAACCTGCAAAGGACATGAACTCATCCTTTTTTATGGCTACATAGTATTCCATGGTGTATATGTGCCACATTTTCTTTATCCAGTCTATCATTGATGGGCATTTGTGTTGGTTCTAAGTCTTTGCTATTTTGAATAGTGCTGCAATAAACATATGTGTGCATGTGCCTTTATAGTACAATGATTTAGTATCCTTTGGGTATAACTCAGTAATGGGATTGCTGGGTCAAATGGTATTTCTAGTTGTAGATCCTTGAGGAATCACTACACTGTGTCTTTCACAATGGTTGAACTAATTTACACTCCCACCAACCGTGTCAAAGTGTTTATATTTCTCTACATCCTCTCCCACATTTGTTGTCTCCTGACTTTCTAATAATTGCCATTCTAACTGGCGTGAGATGGTATCTCATTGTAGCTTTGATTTGCATTTCTCTAATGACCAGTTATGATGAGCTGTTTTTCATATGTTTGTTGGCTTCATAAATGTGTTCTTTTGAGAAGTGTCTGTTCATATCCATTGCCCACTTTTTGATGGGTTTTTTTTTTCTTGTAAATTAAAATGCCTTGTAGATTCTAGATAATAGCCCTTAGTCAGATGGATAGATGGCAAAATTTTCTCCCATTCTGTAGGCTGCCTGTTCACTCAGATAATAGCTTCTTTTGCTGTGCAAAAGCTCTTTAGTTTAATTAGATCCCATTTATCAATTTTGGCTTTTGTTGCCATTGCTTTTGGTGTTTTAGTCACGAAGTCTTTGCCTATGCTTATGTCCTGAATGGTATTGCCTAGGTTTTCTTCTAGGGTTTTGATGGTTTTAGGTCTTACGCTTAAGTCTTTAATTCATCTTGATTTAATTTTTGTATAAGGTGTAAGGAAGAGGTACAGTTTTAGTTTTCTGTATATGGCTAGCCAGTTTTGCCAACACCATTTATTAAATAGGAAATCCTTTTAATTATTTCTGAGGCCTCTGTTCTGTTCCACCATTGGTTTATATATCTGTTTTGGTACCAGTACCATGCTGTTTTGGTTACTGTAGCCTTGTAGTATAGTTTGAAGTCAGGTAGCATGATGCCTCCAGCTTTGTTCTTTTTGCTTAGGATTGTTTTGGCTATATGGTCTCTTTTTTTGGTTCCATATGAAATTTCAAGTAGTTTTTCTAATTCTGTGAAGAAAGTGGTAGCTTGATGGGGACAGCACTGAATCTATAAATTACTTTGGGCAGGATGACCATTTTCACAATACTGATTCTCCCTATTAATGAGCATGGAATGTTTTTCCATTTGCTTGTGTCCTCTCTTATTTCCTTGAGCATTGGTTTGTAGTTCTCCTTAAAGAAGGTCCTTCACATCTTTTGTAAGTTGTATTCTTAGGTATTTTATTCTCTTTGTAGCAGTTATGAATGGGAGTTCACTCATGATTTGGCTCTCTGTTGGTCTGTTATTGGTGTGTAGAAATGCTTATGATTTTTGCACATTGATTTTGTATCCTGATAGTTTGCTGAAGTTGCTTATCATCTTAAGGAGATTTTGGGCTGAGATGATAGTGTTTTCTAAATATACAATCATATCATCTGCAAACAGAAACAGTTTTATGTTTTAAAAAGAAATAAGGCTGTGTCATGTGTCTATGTTTTATAATTAAATAAAATTAAAGTCTTAATGTTGTCTTGAATTCTATCAACTGGAATTTTAATACTCTTCCTTTGGATGATAAATATACATGAGACATAAGTGTTGTTCTTTATATACATTATATTTGGATTTTATATGATAATAGCTCCTTTAGTTGAAAATTGTTCCCCAATGTTTTTTTTCTTGCTCTGTTTTACTATCCATTGAGCTATAATAAAGTGTTTGTTATCATGAACTATTTCTTCTCTGTTGACATTATTTTAAATCCCCTCTTTTTGCTGTTCTGATTTTTATCTAAAGGTATATTTTAATGTATTTTTATAAATCTTGATGGATATATAACCTATTGACCTGTGACACTTCTGTGAACTAGCTGTACTCCTATGAGATTATAAACACGTTGCCGGTCTGTTATTTATTCCAGATATATAAAGGTTGAACAGCTGTTTATCTCCAAATTATGGTGGAGGAAATGTGTACTAAAATGTTGAAGTGCTGATGTCCATTCAAAATGTTATAAATGTTTTAAACAAGCTATTTGAAGTGTACATAAACATTTTTGTTTGAGGAAAAGTGAGTTAGGTTTGGTTTAGGTAAAGTGTATCCTCTCAGATTAATTTTCCCATCACTGTGACTGTGCCTGCAACAGGGATTCAGTTAGTGCATTGAGTAACTCATGTTAGTAATTCATTTCCTATCCTTTTGTAATGTACTAGAAAATGTTTCAAAAAGGTTTCCGTGAACTTTGATCAAATTAGTTTATATCTGTGATTTGACTAATACATTTCTAGAATCCTTGTGAATTCAGTTCTTGCTTTCATACTTACCAGCTAATTAATCAGAACACTTTTTTGCCTTGTCAAATTTATTTACTAGAGAAAGCTAATTGATATGTTACTGATTGTTGTTTGAGATAAAATCCAAAGGCCATCTGTCAATGTAATTGTTAATATATTAAGTGCATCAACACATATTTATATTGTAAAAATTGACAGTCTGAATTTTTTTTTTATAATTTATTTATTTTACTTTAGGTGCATACTGTATCTGGCATTTCTCCCCATATTATCCTTCCCCATCCTCCCCCCTTCCCACCCCCCCATTGTCTCTCCCCTACCCCCCCAACTGTCCCCTGTGTCTGATGCTCCTCTCCCCGAGTCCACGTGTTCTCGTTGTTCAACACCACCTATGAGTGAGAACGTTCAGTGCTTGGCTTTCTGTTCTTTGGTCAGTTTGCTGAGAATGATTGTTTCCAGATTCATGCAAGTCCCTACAAAGGACATGAACTCATCATTTTTTATGGCTCCATAGTATTCCGTGGTGTATATGTACCACATTTTCTTTGTCCAGTCTATCATTGATGGGCGTTTGGGTTGGTTCCAGGTCTTTGCTATTGTACACAGGGCTGCAATGAACATATGTGAGCATATGTTCACATATGTGAGTATAAAGACATATGTGAACATATGTCTTTATAGTAGAACGATTTATAGTTCTTTGGGTATATACCCAATAGTAGGATTGCTGGGTCAAATGAAATTTCTATTTCTAGATCCTTGAGAAATTGCCACACTGTCTTCCACAATGGTTGAACTAATTTATACTCCCACCAACTGTGTAAGAGTGTTCCTATTTCTCCACATCCTCTCCAGCATCTGTTGTCTCCTGATTTTTTAATGATCGCCATTCTAACTGGTGTGAGATGATATCTCAGTGTGGTTTTGATTTGCATTTCTCTAATGACAAGTGATGATGAGCATTTTTTCATATGTTTGTTGGCCTCATATATGTCCTCTTTTGAAAAGTGTCTGTTCATATCCTTTGCCCACTTTTGAATGGGGTTGTTTGTTTTTTTCTTGTATATCTGTTTTAGTAGTTTGTAGATTCTGGATATCAGCTCTTTGTCAGATGGGTAGATTGCAAAAATTTTTCCCATTGTTGGTTGCCGTTTCACTCTAATGATGGTTTCCTTTGCTGTACAGAAGCTCTGGAGTTTAATTAGATCCCATATGTCTATCCTGGCTTTTATTGCCATTGCTTTTGGTGTTTTAGTCATGAAGTTCTTGCCTATGCCTATGTCCTGGATGGTTTTGCCTACATTTTCTTCTAGTGTTTTTATGGTGTTATGTTTTATGTTTAAATCTTTGATCCATCTGGAGTTAATTTTAGTGTAAGGTGACAGGTACAGGTCCAGTTTCTGCTTTCTGCACATTGCTAGCCAGTTTTCCCAACACCATTTATTAAACATGGAGTCCTTTCCCCATTGCTCGTTTTTGCTGGGTTTCTCAAAGATCAGATGGTTGTAGATGTGTCGTGTTTCTTCTGGGGTCTCTGTTCTGTTCCATTGGTCTGTGTCTCTGTTTTGGTACCAGTACCATGCTGTTTTGATTATTGTAGCCTTGTAGTATAGTGTAAAGTCAGGTAGTGTGATGCCTCCGGCTTTGTTCTTTTTGCTTAGGATTGTCTTGGCTATGCAGGGTCTCTTGTGATTCCATAAATCAGTAAACCAGGAAGAAATGGATAAATTCCTAGACACTTGTACTCTACCAAAACCAAACCAGGAGGAAGCTGAAAACCCTGAATAGACCAATAACAAGGGCTGAAGTACAGGCAGCAATCAATAGCCTACCAACCAAAAAAAGTCCAGGTCCAGACAGGTTCGCAGCCGAATTCTACCAGACGTACAAAGAGGAGCTGGTTCCATTCCTTCTGAAACTGTATCAAACAATACAAAAGGAGAGAATCCTCCCTAACTCATTTTATGAGACCAGCATCATCCTAATACCAAAACCAGGCAGAGACTCAACTAAAAAAGAAAACTTCAGGCCAATATCCATGATGAACATCGACACAAAAATCTTCAATAAAATACTGGCAAACAGATTGCAACAGCACATCAAGAAGCTTATCCATCATGACCAAGTAGGCTTCATCCCAAGGCTGTAAGGCTGCTTCAACATGCACAAATCCATAAATGTAATCCATTACATAAACGGAACCAAAGACAAAAACCACATGATTATCTCAATAGATGCAGAGAAGGCCTTCGATAAAATTCAACAGCCCTTCATGCTAAAAACTCTCAATAAACTAGATATTGATGGAACATATCATAAAATGATAAAAGCTATATATGACAAACCTACAGCCAATATCATACTGAATGGGCAAAAGCTGGAAGAATTCCCTTTGCAATCAG
The DNA here is from genome assembly GCA_004027835.1 of Alouatta palliata. Lineage (NCBI taxonomy): Eukaryota > Metazoa > Chordata > Mammalia > Primates > Atelidae > Alouatta > Alouatta palliata. Next base: position 18,126 of record PVKV010008704.1, read on the forward strand.
GCACTAGACAAGGATGCCCTCTCTCACCACTCCTATTCAACATAGTATTGGAAGTTCTAGCCAGAGAAATCAGGCAAGAAAAAGAAATAAAGGGTATTTGATTAGGAAAGGAGGAAGTCAAACTGTCTCTATTTGCAGATGACGTGATTGTATATCTAGAAGACCCTATCGTCTCAGCCCAAAATCTTCTCAAACTGATAAGCAACTTCAGCAAAGTCTCAGGATACAAAATCAATGTGCAAAAATCACAAGCATTCCTATATACCAATAACAGAATTTTCTTATTTTTAATATCTTAGTATTCTTAATTTTTTAAATATCTGACTTACAAAACTGGAATAATACAAAACAACTATAAAAATGACTGTATTTTAAAAATTGACAGTCTGAATTTTCTTATCTTTAATATCTTAGTATTCCTAATATTCTTATCGTAATATCTGGCCTACTAAAACTAGAGTAATACAAAACAGCTGTATGTATTCATGAGTGATGGAAGGCCAAAGAAACAAAAAATTTTTCTCAGCACAAACTTTGCCAGTCACTGTTGAATATATAACCATCTTTCATTTCAAAAGTATGAGTAAAATTGACATTAAAGTTCTCATAATTGCATAAATTAGCAATGCACTTATTTTTAATCTACCATGTGGTTGGATTTTGAACATCTCTTGAGATATTATTTCTTTAGCATTCTTTTAGATAGCGCAAACTGGGAAAGGCTTCTTTTTATAAGCAAAAGTATGCACAAACTATTTGTTAGAAAACGTGTTAATTATTTAGTCATGAGATCATCATATGCAACCATTATCTATTTATAATTCTCCTTTTGGAAAATAAATAGAATTTTAACAAATGGTGTTATTGAATGTCAAGCAAAATTTAAAACTTTTATAAGCCTGATTTTTAAATAATGGGGCTATGCTAAAGTGCTTTAGGTTTATTGTATGTGGATCTTATGCAGTTGGGTCAGGTTATCAATGTAATTGGCTAGAGCCTATGATGAAAAACTGAGATTATATTCTACTTTTTACTATATACGATTTTATCATTCCCAGCTAAGTTAGGGATTATTTAAACCCTGAAAAATTTTCTAGTGTGGTATTTAGAATCTGTTATTTGGGTATCACAGGAAGGATGTAGTGAGTTGGTGGTAATTGATTTATCCTCCATCATACTGAACCTCCCGCTCTTCTTCCACTTTGTCCTCCCTTGGGCAATAATCACAGGGTCGAGCTGCCAATCTGTAGACTTAATTTTTTCCAGCAGTACCATCTGGCTCCTTGGCACCAGAAGTTATATTGGTTCTTTGTGGTTGCTACTGAATTTATCATATTGTTAGACAACTGATGGGATGTTTTTTGCTATTTGACCCTTTTAACTAATTCTTGATTTTTATTTAGAGAATCTTCTTTTGCCGTTAATGATAGCATGGCAGAATTTGATTGTGAAAAAAACAGAATGCACCTAAACAAATCCTATATTATGTTTCAACCTTGAGATTCTCTTCTCTGTATTGTATTCTGTCTGATTCTTTAGCAGATCTTCCTTTCAAACCAGATTAAAATTATTTGTCTAGGTTTTCTGTTTCATTCAAACCTGTATGTGTTTTTAAATTATTTCAATGTGGATTTGAAGTCTTGTTATCACTGGAGTCATTTCCTAATCATTAATGTTTAGAAGTCCCTATTAGTGGCACAGATAACCTTCTAATACCCAGCAATACTTTATCTCCTTTTAAAAAAAAAATGGCCATTTTTAATATTATCTTGTGTTTTATTTTGTAGATGAGGTGATTTTACTGTTATGTCTGGTAATGTTGATAAACAATTTAAAAGAGTAATTTTGAAAAGTAGTTCTGAATTTCAGTGATTAAAAAGAATTGCCTAAGCACATTTCTACAAACTGAGGTAGTTTTTTCATATTACAGTTAACTAGACATTTTTGATGAAGGCAGAAATTATTTGACCTATTTGTTTGTCAAGTAAAGATCATAAACAAAAATAATTTTTTAAACTCTTAAAGAATCTGCGTATAAATTTTGACAAGTATTTATCATATTTGAATTTATTTTTAATGGAACACGATAGACATTTTTTAGAAAGTTTTAAAGTTGTTATTTTAGAACATAATATCTTTTACAAGTCTTTTTAGAGGTTTTCATTTATATAAAAGTGTTTCTCTTCAGTTTAAATATTTAATTTAGAAGCTATTAATCTATGTTGCATTATAATAATGGCAGGATACTGATGTGTTAGAAATATTTACTCTGAATCTTTTCTTTTTTTTTCCCTAGTGTAAGGGTATTTGAAGTTCCTAAACAGTGATCTCACTGGGATTGTTTTAATACCACCATGTTAGAAGCCTGCTAACTACAAATTGGACTTTGCAGAATATTAGATAAAATATACAGCTAAATTGTTGTAATTTGGTTGTGATACGATGTTAAATCCAGTTGTTTATGATTTTTCAGTTTAAGGTATGTAAAGAAAAGGAGCAGTAAATATCTCTCTGTAAGAGGAGCTAGATCAGGTGTCAGTGAAATGATTCATGTGCCAACTGGAATAGTTCACATGCATTTTATTCTACTGTCTAGCAGGAGGAGGTGGGCTATAGAGAAATGAATTCTCCACTAAATAATTTACAACAATTATATCAAATTTTAATAACTTGAGCTAAGAAGGCATACATATGATTCATGTTCTCACTGTTATCTACATTAGAGATTAATTGTGCTTTTGTTAAACAAAAATGTACTCATAAAAATTAGTAAATCATAATTAGTTTTATATTTATAGAGTAGCACTGTTTGATCAGTTTTTAGCTGTAGCTTCATATTAAGCTAAAATATCACAGCTAATCTGTTGTCTCGAATGCCAGCTCATTAGAATTTGCTCCTAATATCAAAAAATGCCCTGAATTGTTTGTTGGCTTTATCTTAACTCAAATATGTAAAGGGGACAGTAGAACATTTTTCTTTGGAATCACAGAGAGTTCAGTGACCTTTCTGTGGCAAATTATGTAGAAAGAAAATATTTATATTCATTTAAAAAAACCTCCGTGAAGAAATAGTCTCATTACCCTGTTTGATCAATTTCTTGTAGCCTGAGCTGTAGCATGCTGCTATTGCCATTGGTTGATGGAATACACTGAGTAGTGGCTAATGGTGATGGTGCTCATCAGGATGGGTTCAGCCAGCGGTCAGCAACAAATAATTCAAGACTGTTTCTAAGTTTGTGGCTGGTGGAATTTGCTTTTTGCCCCAAGCCAGCAGCATTGCTGAGCTGGGCTATTTGATTAGAAGAGAGGCATATTTGCTTCTTAGCAACTGCACATTTGCACAACCCATAGTCCTTTACTACCTCCACAGGTTTTCCTTTTGTGATGGTAGAATAATACTTTATTGTTGATTGACGGACAAAAGAAGTTCTAATACAAGGCAAGCTTATAACCATTTTTGTTGTTGCTGGCTTTAAAAAATTTCAGCTACGTATGCTATTTAAAAAAAAGTATAGACAAAATGTATGTATAGTATAAATCAGTATGGAAACTCCTATGTGCTAGATTTTTAATATATTATCAAGGAGGTTTGCACAGCATGAATACAATTGCATACTGTTACTTTTGTACCTAGCAGGTTCAATGATAGAAAATCAATTCTGACTCTAGTGTATGTACCTGTATCAATATCCTGGGTGTTTTTATTCTCCAACTAGAATTAATGCTAGAGAAAATTTAACTAATAATGTTGAAAGAAAAATTGATGTTAGTAGAGCTTCTGTATAGCTTTGTCACATTTAAGAACTAGTTTTATATAAGATTAGAAGTCAAATTTTGAATTCTAAATACAGTGCGAGTATAGAATTTGGAATATAGAAGAAAATATATGTCTTTAATAGAAGACAAATGTATTTATAACTCAGCAGTTAAGAAACAAGTGAGAAAAGATAAATTTGGGAAGGACAATTTGAGTTTTATGATCCTGGGAAACCAGGACTGGAAAAAAACAGGTTTTTTTTTTTTTTTTTGGAAAGCGTGGCGTTGTGGCTTTTCTCACTGAAACTATATGGTTAGGACTTGAGTCTCAAGATTTTAAGGAAGATGTTATAAAAAGTGATATGACTATAGAAGATGATAGGTTTATTCTTTCATTAGTTTTTGATAACAGTTTTTTAACATACCTATTTTACCTTAAAAGAAATAATGCCAAACTATTTGAGTCAATACATTTTGATATACCTCATTTAAATCTATTATTTTACATATTTTGTTGACATAATTTATGGTAAAATGAAATGGCATCTATAAGATAAAATGCCATTGATTGACTTTTTATATTCTATGATATTATATTTAGAACATATGGTGCTTTTTTAAGGGTATTTTTTTTTTGTATTTTTGTCTCCTAAGGTTTATGACAAATATGAGAGTTTCCATAATTTAAAATTAACAACAAAAAAGTGCACTGGTGTGAATTTTCCAGTTAACAAATCTTGAAACATGTTTTGGGATTTAGGGAAGTTAAATCAAGTGCAGACATTAACATAGACCTAAAGTGTATATGGGCAAATACTCTCATTTCCCAATAAAAGGACCTTAGGGCATATCAGTATGCATAATATGACCATCACTGTATTTACTTACTAATAAATAGCCACTTTAGTGGCAACCTAGAGCCCAAAAAAGGGAAAAGGAGTGAGGTTGAGTGATTTGATATTGCAAGGCAGTAATATGCCCCTTCGTATCAAGCAGCTGTCCCTTTGCAATTTCAGTTAACATCTTTGAAACAGTTCCCTTAAAAAGAAATCGGAGCTCTAAGAGGAAATGGAAAATATGTTTAAGAGTGGTTTTAAATTGTTTAGAAATTAATATGTCTGCAAATAAATTCCCAAAGTTAGGATGTGACTTTGATGTTATGTAAATTAACATTATAGCTTTTGCTAGCATTTTACTTATAAGGTAAATTATGGGAATTTGATGTAATAAGGAAAATGTTCTTTAAATTACTAACCTCTCTTGCAAATAGTTGCAAAATGGCATTTTAAAACTCTAATCTACTATATTAAAATTACTTGTATTTATTAGTTTATATCATTAGGTGGCATTTACTACTAAGTGCCCCTTTCCCCTTTTAATAGCTTAACAGTTTATTATTTTGGGATACATAACAAAAGACAGTTTTCTTAGTGGGACTTTATAACAATTATCACCTGCAGGTTGTGGGGATCTGTTTTATTACTGACTAGGTTCTTCCCTTCATCTCTCATTGCAAATACAAAAACTACAATGTAATGTACAAAATGGTGTTCTTTTGGACTTCAGTTTTTACATATAGGTCCATTTGTTAAGAGAGAAGAGGAACAGAGACAAATGGAGGTTTCTGGTGCTTTTCTTCTACAGGGTGTAGAAATAGGGAAAGAGCAAGATGGTAGGGCTTGGGGGTAGGGGTGGGATTTTTTAATTTGTTCATCAGAAAATTTCAGTGCTCAGGTAGCTTCCTGAAGCCTTTAAGGTAAAATCAATAGAGAAATATACGGAATGAGTTTCAGTGGCATGCATGATGAATTGTTTTATTATTGAAGAAACTATGGCCCAGAGAGATTAGGTGATTTGCCCAAAGCTACACAGCGAATAGTGGTGGAGCTGAGGTAGAAATTTAGGTCTCTTTTTTTCTCCAAAGCCTATGATCTTTTTCTGGTTGCATACGAATACCTGTTCTGCAGGCTTGTTGTGTTTAGGGACGTGAGCTTTGGGTGCTAACAAACAAGAGATGAAATCTCTGATACTCGCTTTGTGACTGGCCAAACTATTTGACTTTGTTTTATTTTTATTTTTTAATTAAAAAAATTTTAAATTGACAATTAAAATTATATATATATATGTGGTATACAGCATGATGTTTTGATATGTGTCTACATTTTAGAATGGCTAAATCAAGTTATTTAGCTCAAGTATTACCTCATATACTTATATTTTTGTGGTGAGAATCTTTAAAATCTACTGTTGGCAGTTTTCAAGTATATACTGTATTATATTAAGCATTCACCATGATGTACAATAGAGCAATAGATTTTTGAACTTACTCCTCATATCTAACTGAAATTTTGTATCCTTGGACTAACATCTCCCCATTACCCCTAGTCCTCAGCTTCTGGTAACCACCATTTATTCTCTGGCTTTTTTTTTTTTTTTTTGAGAGAGACAGGGTCCATCCAGGCTGGAGTGCAGTGGTACAATCTTAGTTCACTGTAACCTCAAACGCCTGGGCTTAGGCCATCTTCCCACCTTAGCATCCTGAGTGATTAGGACTACAGGGTTGTACTACAACGACTGGCTAATTTTTAAATTTTTGTAGAGATGGAGTCTTGCTTGGTTGGCTAGACTGGTCTTGAACTCCTGGCCTCAATTGGTTCAGCCTTCCAAAACGCTGGGATTACAAATGCGAACCATTGCGCCCAGCCTAACTTTTTAACACTGCAGATAAGTAATATCATCCAGCATTTGTCTTACTGTGCCTGGCTTTTTTACTTAACGTAATGTCCTCCAGCTTCATCCATATTTTCACAAATGACATGCTTTCCTTCTTTTTAAAGGCTAAATGGTATTCTATTTTGTATGTATACTACATTTTCTTCAACTTCATGGACACTTAGGCTGATTCCATATCTTGGCTATTGTGAGTAATGCTACAGTGAACATGGGAGTGCAGATATCTCTTTGACATACTGATTGTCTATCTTTTGGATATATATTCCCAGTAGTGGGATTACTGGATCATATGGTAGCTCTATTTTTATTTTTTTGAGGAACCTCCATACTGTTTTCCATAATGGCTGTACTAATTTACATTCCCACCAACAGTATACAAGGCTTTCCTTTTTTTTTTTTACATCCTTACAAACACTGGTTATCTTTTGTCTTTTTGATAATAGCCATTCTGACAGGTGTGAGGTATTATCTCATTGTGGTTTTAATTTGCATTTTCCTGATGATTACTGGTATTAAACATATTTTTCATATACTTGCTGGACATTTGTATGTCTTCTGAGAAAAGTCTATTCAGGTGCTTTGCCCACTTTTTAACTGAGTTTTGTTTTCCTGCTATTGAGTCAGTTGAGTTCCTTATATATTTTGGATCGTCACCCCTTACCAGATACGTGGTTTGCAAATATTTTCTCCTATTCCTTAGGTGTCTCTTCACTCTGTTGATTGTTTCCTTTGCTGTATAGAAACTTTTTAGTTTGATGTAATCTCATTTGCCAGCTTTTGCTTTTGTTGCCTGTGCTTTGGGGGTCATATCCAAAAAATCTTTGCCCAGACCAATATTGTTATGTCTCAGGGAATAGGGAAGCCCAAGGAGAGGGAGAGAGACAAGGGGAAGAGTCAGTTAGTGGAACAATCAGAACATACGCAATATTTATCAATGATGTTTGCTATCCTATATGCGTGTGGCTCATGGCATCCCAAAACAATTACAATAGTAACTATAGATCACCACAAGAGATATAATAATGAAAAAGTTTGAGATGTGAAAATTACCAAAATGTGACACAAAGACACAAAACCAACACAGGCTGTTGGAAAAATGGTGCTGATAGACTTTCTTGAAGCAGAGTTGCCACAAACCTTCAATTTGTAGAAGGTACAATGTCTACAAAATGCAATAAAGTGAAATGCAATAAAAGGAAGTATACCTATGTTTATTATTAAGTAATAATTTTATTTAAAACGTTTTATTCTCACATTTCTGTGAATCAAGAATTTGGGAATGGCTTAGCAGTCTCTGGCTTAGAACTATTCATGAGATTGCAGTCAGAATTTTAGCTGAGGCTGCAAAGTTTGAATCCACTTTCAAGGAGGCTTACTCACATGGCCTTTTCACATGAGTTTTTCCACTGTCTACTTTAGTGCCTATGACTTGTAGTTGGCTTCTCCCAGGGTGAGTGACCCAAGAAAGAGCCAAGTAGAATCTACGTATTTTTTTATGACCTAGCTTCAGGTGTCACATAGCATCACTTTAGCCACATTCTGTTCTTTAGAAGCAAATGAGTGAAGCTGACCCACATTCAAGGGTAAAGGGATTAGGCTCTACCTTTTGAAGGAGAAGTCTTAGGAATTTGTGAACCATTTTAAAACCAGCACATCTGATTAGAATAATGAAGAAATTAGTCCTTGATAACAGAAATAATTCCTGCAAAAATTATGGTATGTATCTTTCTAGAGATATTTTCTGTACATATATGACCTCGTAGTCTGTTGATTGTTTCATAATCTCATTAAAAAATTTTTATTTTAAAGAGACAAGGTGTTGTTATGTTGCCCAGGCTGATCTCAAGCTCAAGGGAACCTCCCACATCAGCCTGTGAAGTAGCTGGGAATATAATTGCTCACAGCCATGCCTAGCTTTATAATCTGATTTCAAAACTAACCCCTGTTAAAATTGTAGTAAATTATCTGTCTAGAGACATTTTCTGTGCATATTAGACCTCATATTCCAGATACTGTGTTTTATACTTTAATTTTTTCATACTATAGGAAACATCTTTCCATAATAGTAAGCATTTTTCATACATTGGCTATTAATCTTTTAAGGATTTGCCAATAATGCTATTTCACTGTTACTAGCATTCTTTTTACTAGTTGATGGTGAATTTAAAAAATATTTTATTAATTATTTGCATTTTTAATAAATTGCCTTTTATATATTTGTGCATTAAAAATTGGCACATTCTTTTTATTAAGCATTATGTGTTAAGGATTATAAAACATCATGTAAGCTATAAATATTTCTTCTTTGCTTATAATTTGTGTTATTGATTAAAATAAATTGCAGAATTATAGAGTTAGAAAGGATAACATAGGAAATTTAGTCCAATACTTCTTTCTAAAAACTTTTTTAAATCAGTTTTTAAAATTTTTGTGAGTATATAGTAGGTGTATATATTTATGGGGTATGTGAGACATTTTGATACAGGCATGCAGTGTGACATAGGCACATTATGGAGAATGAGCTATCCATCCCCCCAAGCATTTATCCTTTGAGTTCCAAATAATCCAATTACATTCTTTAAGTTATTTTAAAATATGCAATTAAGTTACTGTTGACTATAATCACCCTATTGTGCTGTTCAATAGTAGGTCTTATTCATTCTATTTTTTTTGTACCCATTAACCTCCCCCTCCAATCCTCTACTACTCTTCCTAACCTCTATGTCTATGAGCTCAATTGATTTGATTTTTAGATCCCACAAATAAATGAGAACATGCACTGTTTGTCTTTCGGTGCCTGGCTTATTTCACTTAACATAATGATCTCCAGTTCCATCCAAGTTGTTGCAAATGACTGGATCTCATTCTTTTTTATGGCTGAATAATACTCCATTATGTATATGTACCACATTTTCTTTATCCATTCATCTGTTAATGGACACTTAGTTGCTTCCAAATCTTTGCTATCGTAAACAATGCTGCACCAAACATAGGAGTACAGATATCTCTTCAATATACTGAATTTCTTTTGGGTATACACCCAGCACTGGGATTGCTGAATCCTATGGTAGCTCAGTTTTTTGTTTTTTTGAGGAACCTCCAAACTATTCTCCATAGTAGTTGTACTAATTTACATTCCCACCAACAGCATACAAGGGCTCTCTGTTATTCACATCCTCATCAGTATTTGCTATTGCCTGTATTTCGGATATAAGCCATTTTAACTGGAATGAGATGATATCTCATTGTAGTTTTGATTTGCATTTCTCTGGTGATCAGTGATGTTGAGCACCCTTTCATAAGTCTGTTTGCCATTTGTCTTCTTTTTAGAAATGTCTGTTCAAAAGTTTTGCCTATTTTTTTTATTGTATTATACTTCTTTTCTGTATACTTGTTTGAGCTCCTTATGTATTCTGGTTATTAATCCCTTATCTGGGGGGTATTTTGCAAATAATTTCTCTCGTTCTGTGGGTTCTCTCTTCATTTTGTTGATTGTATTCTTTGCTGTGAAGAAGCTTTTTAACTTGATGTGATCCCATTTGTCCATGTTTGCTTTGGTTGCCTGTGCTTGTGGGGTATTGCTCAAGAAATATTTACTTAAAGTCCTGGAGATTTTCTCCAATGTTTTCCTGTAGTAGTTTCATAGTTTGAGGTTTTAGATTTAAGTCTTTAATCCATTTTGATTTGAGTTTTGTATGTGATGAGAGATAGGGGTCTACTTTCATTCTCTTGCATGTGAATTTCCAGTTTTCCAAGCAGCATTTGTTAAAGAGACTGTTTTGGCTGGGTTTGGTGGCTCATGCCTGTAATCCCAGCACTTTGGGAGGCTGAGACAGGTATATCACCTGAGATCACAGATTTGAGACCAGCCTGACCAACATGGAGAAAACCTGTCTCTACTAAAAATATACAATTAGCTGGGCATGGTGGCACACGCCTGTAATCCCAGCCACTTGGGAGGCTGAGGCAGGAGAATTGCTTGAACCCGGGAGGCAGAGATTGCGGTGAGCTGAGATCGTCAAACTCCAACCTGGGCAACAAGAGCAAAACTCCTCAAAAGGAAAAAAAGAGAGACTGTATTTTCTCCAGTCTACGTTCTTTGTCAAAAATGATTTCACTCTAGGTGTGTGGATTTGCTTCTGGGTTCTTTATTCTGTTCCATGGGTCTATGTGTCTGTTTTTGTGCCAGTACCATGCTGTTTTGGTTACTATAACTCTGTAGCATGATTTGAAATCAGATATGTGATTCCTCCAGCTTTGTTCTTTTTGTTTAGGATAACATTGGCTATTCTGGTTCCATCTAAATTTGAGGATTATTTTTTCTATTTTGGGGAAGAATGTCATTGGTATTTTGATAGGGGTTGCACTGAATCTGTAGATTGCTTTGGGTAATATGGACATTGTAACAATATTGATTCTTCTAATCCATGAACATGGAATATTTTTCAATTTTTAGGTGTCGTCTTCAGTTTTCTTTATAAGCATTTTATAGCTTTCATTATAGAGAGCTTTCACTTCTTTTTTTTTTTTTTTGGAGATGGGTTCTGGCTCTGTCACCCAGGCTGGAGTGCAGTGGCAGGATCTCGGCTCACTGTAACCTCCTCGTCCTGGATTCAAGACATTCTCCTGCCTCAGCCTCCCAAGTAGCTGGGATTACAGGTGCCCTCCACCATGCTCGGCGAATTTTTGTATTTTTAGTAGAGACGGGATTTCACCTTGTTGTCCAGGCTGGTCTTGAACTCCTGACCTCAGGTGATCGGCCCACCTCGGCTTCCCAAAGTGCTGGGATAACAGGCATGAGCCACCACGCCTGGCCGAGAACTTTCACTTCTTTAAGTTAATTTCTAGGTATTTAATTTTATGTGTGGCTATTATAAATGGGATTACCTTTTTGTTTCTTTTTCACATTGTTCACTGTTGGCCTGTAGAAATGCTGATGATTTTTGTATGTTGATTTTGTATCCTGCAACTTAATTTGTTTCTCAGTTCTAGCAGTTTCTTTGTGGAGTCTCTAGGTTTTTCCAAATATAAGATCATATCATCGGCAAACAAGGATAGTTTGACTTCTTCCTTTCCAATTTGGATGCCTTTATTTCTTTCTCTTGTCTAATTGCTCTAGCTAGATGTCCAGTACTGTGTTGAATAACAGTGGTGACAGTGGGCAACCTTTTTGTGTTCCAGACTTTAGAGGAAAGGCATTGAGTTTTTCCCCATTCAGTATGATACTAGCTGTAGGTCTGTCATGTGTGGCATTTATTATGTTGAGGTATGTTCCTTTTATACCTAGTTTTTTGGGGGTTTTTGTCATAAAGACATGTTGAATTTTATCAGATGCCTTTTCAGCATCAATTGAAATGAACATACAGTTTTCATCCATTCTGTTGATACGATGTGTCATGTTGATTGATTCGTATATGTTGAACCATCCTTGCATCTCAGGGATAAATCCCACTTGGTCATGATGAATGATATTTCAAATGTATTGTTGAATTCAGATTGCTAGTATTTTGTTGAGGATTTTTGTATCAATATTCATCAAACATACTGGCCTATAGTTTTCTTTCTTTCTTTTTTGATGCATCTTTGTCTGGTTTTGGTATCAGAGTAATACTGGCCTTGTGGAATAAGTTTGGAAGTATTCTGTTCTCCTCTATTTTTTTGGAATAGTTTGAGTAGGATTGATATTAGTTCTTTTTTATTATTATTTTTTATTTTTTTTAAAGAAAGAAAAAGAAAAGAAAAAAGAAAGAGAGAAAGAAGGGAAAAAAAGAATGAAAGAAAGGGAAAAAGAAGAAAAAGAGGGAGAGAGAACGAGAATCTTGCTCTATTGCCCAGGCTAGAATGCAGTCTAAAAATGGGTATTAAAAAGCTCTTTTATACTAATAATTGTGTTATACAATGGAGACAGGAAGGAATAAGGGAGGAAAATAACAAACAAACAGCCAACCAATATTTCATTTAAATCTATGAAATGCTATGCAATTGCTGGGGTAGTTCTTTAAATGTTTGAAAATTCAGCAGTGAAGCCATCAGGTCCTGGTCTTTTCATTATTGGGAGACTTTTTATTACAACTTCGATCTTGTTACTTGTTATTAGTCTGTTCAAGTTTTGGATTTTTTCCTGGTTCATCTCAGTCAGTTGTATGTATCTAGGAATTTGTTCATTTCTTCTAGATTTTCCAATTTATTGGCCGGTACTTGCTCATAGTAGACACTGACAATCCTTTGAATTTCTGTAGTATCAGTTGTAATGTCTTTTTTTTTCATTTCTGATTTTATTTGGATCATCTCTTTTTCTTACTGTGGCTAAAGATTTGTCAATTTTGTTTAACCTTTCAAAAAACCAACTTTTTGGTTGATCTTTTGTATTTTTTTTTATTTCAATTTTATTTATTTCTGCTCTGGGCTTTATTTTTTTTCTTCTACTAATTTTGGGTTTTGTTTGCTCTTGTGCTCTTGCTTTTCTAATTCTTGAAGCTGCATTGTGGCATAGCTTATTTGAAAATTTTCCTCTGTTTTGATATAGCTTACAGCTATAAACATCTTTCTGAGTACTGCTTTTGCTGTATCACATAGGTTTTGGTGTGTTTTGTTTTTATTATCATTTGTTCGAATAAATTTTTCAGTTTCCTTCTTAATGTCCTCACTGACCCACTGATTATTCAAGAGCATACTGTTTAATTTCCATGCATTTTTGTAGTTTTCAAAATTCCTCTTACTAATTTTGAGTTTTATTATATTGTGGTCAGAGAAGATGCTTGATATTTTTTCAGTTTTTTTTCTTTTAAATGTTTTAAGATTTGTTTTGTGACCTAACATATGGTCTGTTCTTGAGAATGATCCATGTGCTGAGGAAAAGCATGTGTATTCTACAGTTCCTGGATGAAATGTTCTGTAAATATCTGTTAGATCCATTTGATCTATAGTGTAGATTAAGCCTGATGTTTCTTTGTTGATTTTCTGTCTGGAAGATATGTGTGATGGTTAGAGTAGGGTGTTGAAGTCTCCAGCTATGATTGTATCAGGGCTTATCTCTCTTTTTAGCTCCAATAATACTTTCCTTATATATCTGGGTGCTTTAGTGTTGGGTCCATATATATTTAAAATTGCTAAATCCTCTTGCTGAATTGACTCCTTTATCATTATGTAGACCTTCTTTATCTCTTCTTAATGTTTTTGTCTTGAAATTTATTTTGACTAAGTATAGCAATTCCTGTTCTTTTTCAGTTTCCATTTGCATGAAATATCTTCTTTATCACTTTATTTTTAGTCTGTGTGTGCCTATAGGTGACATGTATTTCTTTTAAGACAACAGATCAATGGGTTTTTTTTTTCATCCATTCAGGCAGTCTATGTCTTTTGATTGGAGAGTTGAATCCATTTATATTCAATGGTATTATTGATAAGTAAGGACTTCTACCTACGGTTTTGTTATTTATTTTCTGGTTGTTTTGTGGTCTATTCTTCCTTGTTTCTTTCCTTCCTGTCTTCCTCTAATGAAGGTGATTTTCTCTGGTGTTAAGATTTAATCTCTTGCTTTTTGTATCTTAGGTATCCATTGTATGCTTTTTGGTTTGAAGTTACCATGAGGCTTGCAAATACTATCTTATAATCCATTATTTTGACTGGATAACAACACTATTTGAATAAGCAAACAACCAAGTAAAAAGAAAACTGTTAAACACTCTACCCTTAACTTTATCTCCCCTTGTTTTAAGTTTTTGTTGTTTCTATTTATATCTTATTGTATTGACTGTCTTGAAAAGTTATAGTTATTTTTGATTGGTTCATCATGTAGTCTTTTACTTAGGATAAGAGTAGTTTACACACCACAGTTACAATGTTAACACTATTCTGTGTTTTTCTGTGTACTTACCATGACCAGTGAGTTTTGTACCTTCAGGTGATTACTTATTGCCCATTAATGTCCTTTTCTTTCTGATTGAAGTATTTCCGGTTGCATTTCTTGTAGGACAGGTCTGGTATTGATGAAATTCTTCAGCTTTCTTCTGCTTGATCAATTCTGCTATTAAAGGACTCTGATGGATTCCCCAGTATGCCAATTGCATTTTTTCAGCTCCAGAACTTCTGTTTGGTTCTTTTTTGGTTTCTCCTTCATGTTTGAAGTGTATTTTCACCAAATCTATTGTAGGGTAGTTTTTTCCTTCAGTGCTTTAAACATGTCATGCCACTGTCTCCTGACCTGTAAGGTTTTCACTGAAAAGTCTGCTGCCAGATGTATTAGAGCTTCATTGTATGCTCTTTGTTTCTTTTTTCTTGCCGTTTTAAAAATCCTTATCCTTGATCTTTGGGAGTTTGATTATTAAATGCCTTAACCTTACGGTTTAATCTGCTTAGTGTTCTATAACTTTCTTGTACTTGGATATTGATATCTTTCTTTAGGTTTTGGAAGTTCTGTGTTATTACCTCTTTGAATAAACTTTCTACCCCTATCTCTCTACATCCTCTTCAAGGCCAATAACTCTTAGAGATTTGCCCTTTTGAGGCTATTTTCTAGAGCCTGTAGGCATGCTTAATTGTTCTTTATTGTTTTCTTTTGTCTCTTCTGACTGTATATTTTCAAATAGCCTGTCTTCAAGCTCACTGATTCTTTCTTCTGCTTAATTAACCCTGCTATTAAAGGACTCTGATGTGATCTTCAGTATGCCAATTGCATTTTTCAGCTCCAGAACTTCTGCTTGGTTCTTTTTCATTATTTCAATCTTTTTGTTAAATGTATATGATAGAATTCTGAATTCCTTCTCTATGTTAGATTCTGTATGTTAAATTCTCTTGGATTTCCTTGAGTTTTTTCAACACAGCTGTTTCGAATTCTCTGTCTGAAAGGTCACATATCTGTGTTTCTCCAGAATTGGTCCCTGGAGCCTTATTTAGTTCATTTGGTGAAGTCATGTTTTCAGGAAAACATTTCTTGTAGGACAGGTCTGGTATTGATGAAATTCCTCAGCTTTCTTCTGCTGGTGTTGGTACTAGTAGATGTTCTTCAGTGTTTGGCCATTTTTTTTTTTTTTTGTAGTCTTCATTGTTTGGGCTTATTTGTATCCATCCTTCCTTGGAAGGCTTTCCAGTTATGTTAAAGGACTTGAGTGTTATGATCTAAGCTGTGTCTGCTTTAGTGGGCACCTCTAGCCAAGTAATGCTGTAGAGGTGCCACCTCGATGGCCTTGGATGAGATCCGGGAGAATTCTCTGGATTACCAGGCAGAGACTCCTGTTCCCTTCTCTTAATTTCTCCCAAACTTAGAGTCTCTCTTTCTGTTTTGAATCCCCTAAAGCTGGTGGGTGGAGTAACACAGGCACCCCTGTGGCCACCACCACTATGACTGCATTGGATAAGACCTGAAGCCAGCACAGCACTAGGTCTTGGCCAAGGTCTGCTGTAACCACTTCGTGACTGCTGCCTATTTTAGCTCAAGGCCCTGGGGCTCTACAATTAGACAGTGGCCAAACAGCCAGGACTGTGTCCATTCCTTCAGGGCAGCGAGGTCTCCTACCCACTGGTGGGTCCAGAGGTGCCATCTGGGAGTCAGGGACTAGAGTCAAGTCAAACACTTCTGATTCATAGATGAAGATGCCCTATTTTCTTTATCTCCTCCAGATTTCTCCTCTACTTTTCTCCCACCAAATCTTAACCTATTACGAACATTTGCCCAAATGTTTTTGTGCTCTGCTCATGCTACAGAAGTAAGGGATATACAGTTGACTCCTGAACAATGTGAGGGGTTAGGGACATCAACCCTCTGTGCTTTTGAAAATCCGCATATAACTTTTGATTCCTTCAAAACGTAACTACTTACAGCCTGTTGTTGATCATAAGTCTTACCAACAACATAAACAGTTGATTAACACATATTTTGTATATGTATTATATACTGCATTCTTACAATAGATTAAGCTAGAGAAAAGAAATGTTATTAGGAAAATTAATGAGAAAATACATTTACAGTATTGTACTAATATTTATTGATGCTACAAATTTATATCATCTGTTTATATGATCAATTATCTGTCTGAAATGGCAGGCAGCTACAGCTGCAGTCCTCAATGTATGGTATATATCAAGTACCTCAACTTTTCCTTGTAATGTCATGACTTTTCTCTGCTTTTCAGAGGCACTTTTAGCATTACCAGTGGCACTTTGTATGGGTCCCATGGTGTTATTCAGGGTTTACAGTATTGCACTAAACATGATGAAAAATATGTGAGAACCACAAGAGAACACTTTTTACTGCAATATGCAATTTGCTGGAGAGAAGAACTACTCACATGGAGATGATTAGTGTCACATAGCATTTTAAGCAGATTTTCCTAACACTCAAGCTCACCCCAATAGCAACAGGAGGTGGCTATAATGTTATTACCAAAGGACAGGATATACTACAGTTAATTTTATGCAGTTATGATTTATTACTGCATTATCATTTGTTCACATTTCTGTCAACTTTGCATAGCATCATGTAAGATCTGTGTTTGTGTGTGTAAGTTTTGATAAATACTAACTTTTTATAATAGATTTGTGTGTATTTTATGGAAGTAAATGATAAAACAGACTAGTATCTACATATATTTTATGCATTAATTGTTTTCGTATTTCTAGGCCATGCAGGTCATCTGAGTTTTTTCAAATTGTCACAGATCTCTAAAAAATTTTCCAATGTATTTATTGAAAAAAATCCATGGATAAGTGGACTGGTGCAGTTCAAACCTGTGTTGTTCGAGGGTCCACTGTAATTGATGCATTGCTGTTTGCACTTAGCAAGGAGCCATTCCTTAATAACCCCTAACAATTAACCATTAGTGATGTATTGAGTATGAATCACCAGGTAGTAGGAGAGAGTTTATTTTTTCAAGCATTAAGTGACTTCCTAAGTTTCTCAAATGGTACTCTTCATAGGTGCCTACTTCACTTATCATTTTATAAGACCATATCTGGATCATGAGGTTGTTGCCCTGTAAATCTAAATATAGCACAGGGGCTTAAATGATGCTATTGTTTATATGATACTTTATATCTTTCCAAAATGGATTTGAGGTGGCTAAAATTTTGTTTCACTTATGGTGGTGGGAATTGTATGTTGCTGATAAATGTTGATTACATTGAATTAACTGCTTCTAAAGTTATCAAAATGAGGTTCTTATTAATAAGAAAAATTCAAAAATCTACTTGTTTATCCTATGATCTAAGATAAAATTAAAATATGTACTATTTAGATTATTTGATCTTATTCAAAAGCTTAGAGCTTTCTGGTAGGAAAAAAGTGATAACACTTAATATTAGTATATTCATCCAGATGAATAAATTATTTACTGGAAAGGACCAACATCTGGATCTTTCACATTCTTCCTCTTTGGTTGTATGTAATT
Organism: Alouatta palliata; assembly: GCA_004027835.1. NCBI lineage: Eukaryota > Metazoa > Chordata > Mammalia > Primates > Atelidae > Alouatta > Alouatta palliata. The sequence continues at coordinate 35,999 of PVKV010008704.1, forward strand.
ACTGAAGTTTACCTATTGTAAGTGATAAGGAACATGGCTAGAATTTCAAAGACTGAGAAATTTGATGGTGTAAACGGAAGCAAATACTGTGTAGAAGAGTAATACTGAATTTCTGTGGCTCTTCTCTTTTGAACTTTTAGGATATTTTTTGTTTATGTAGTAAAATCTCTTTGTTTCTCAAACATTTATCCACTTATGATCAACCTTGTTTTGTCTATGTTGTGCTGAACCTCTATTAACCTCAATAGAGAATGTACCAGGTTCAAGAGGCTGAAGAAGAGACCCATAGCCAGCAAAGGAGACATGTGGTTTTATTTATTAGGGACTTACATATGTATAGGGGAGAGAGTCCAGTGGTGGTGGGCTGGACAAGATACCCGCCTTCCTACAGTCCAGTGGCAAGGGGTAGGACAAGATAGTCACCTTCTTACAGTCCAGTGGTGGTGGGCTGGACAAGATATCCGCCTTCCTACAGTCCAGTGGCAAGGGGTAGGACAAGATAGTCACCTTCTTACAGTCCAGTGGTGGTGGGCTGGACAAGATATCCGCCTTCCTACAGTCCAGTGGCAAGGGGTAGGACAAGATAGTCACCTTCTTACAGTCCAGTGGTGGTGGGCTGGACAAGATATCCGCCTTCCTACAGTCCGATGGCAGCAGGCTGCGCAAGATAATTGCATGGCCCGGTGGTGATGGGCTGGGCAGGAAAACTGCAACTACTTGCAAAGAGCATGCAGTTTATATAGCATTTTTATTTAACACCCTCCCTTTAATGACCTCCACCTGGCAACCTTCATCCAACCCAAAACTTAGGGCCTTAATCCATTTTCCATGGGATGGGCCAGGAGCTCAGATGTTCCTTATAGACAAGGAAGAATCTCCAGATTGGTCACTCCCAGATTCCCTAGCTTGGAACACACATTCATGTGTATCTGCCATACAGGGTAATTCTCAGCGTATGCTCAGGATATGCTAAAGTTATTGCTATCAGAGTGTCTACCCTACAGTGTCTATTCCTTTAGCCACTTTTTCCTACCCCTGGGATTACTGAGACAAATTATTATTGGTGAAATATATTGGCTTTGTAATTTCTATAAATGAAAATTTGAATGTTCCTAATATATTTAAAAATATAAAAGAAGATATACTATTTCCTGAGAAAAAGTATCAACTTAAAAAATATTGGGCTCCTACTGGGGATAGCAGCTCAATTTTCTTGTTTGCTTGTAATTTGTTATGACTATTTCCAAAGAGAATGATTGGATGAAGCAGTTTCAGGTAATATATCAGAATTTCTGTAGATACTTAACCAATTCCTTACTCTGGATTTGATTTCTTTTGAGCTTTAATTTCCTAGGTAGGCACATTTCCTCACAGCCAGGCTAATTAATTGTATTTTAAGCCTGGATCTTGCAGCTTTACAGAGTCTGTCAATATTAGGAAGTATAAAACTTGACTCATTTAGTAGTCGCTCTATATTTCATTCATCTGCTTTTATAAATGAAGTTTTTCTGATATATGAGAGGATCATCGACTGTGAGAGCTTAAAGTGGTTACAGAGATTATTTTACAGATGAGGAAACTGTAGTACTGATGTGTTAATTGACTTGTCCAAAGTCACACAGGCTATTGGTGGTGCTTTTATAGCTTAGAACATATACCTCTTATTTGGAGTTAAGACTTTTCATCGCTTGCTCTTACTGGTCTACTTCCTTGCCAGGTTACACAAAATACTAATTACTATTTATACCGTTTAATGGAAAATAATTTTAAAACTTAGACTTATGAAAAGGCAGCCTTTCCTAGAAAATTTGGTGTGATTTAATCTACTGTACAATTTGAATCATCAGTCCTCCCACAAACTATGGTGGTGAAGTGACTTCTCTTGTATGAATATTGAGCTGTGAGGAATTCTTATGTAAGGGTACTTAGTTAAGATTTTCAATTTCTGATTCTAGGGCACAGGGTTAAGGAAAGGGCCCCCTAGGGGATTCCTGAACCTTTTTTCATGTTGGAGAGTTAGCAGTATAATTTCTGATCAACATGGTTTGGTAAAGGATAGTTGGTAATTGTGCTTTTGTCTATTTCACGTGCAGAAGGGTCAAGTCAGGTGAAAGTAAGTCTGTCTGACTAGGGTAGCATTAGCTTAGAAACAGCAGATAGGTAAGGAAGTTTAGCACTTGAGAAATAAGGCCTTGATTTCTAACAAACACTGTGTCACTGCTAATGTGGAGTAGCCTAATTGCCATTAGGAAAGAATTGGTATCTTAAAAGGGAAAAATCGTGAGGAAAACTTCCTAAGAGCTTTATTACATTCTTTTTATGAAATTATTTCTGCGATGTATTGATTAATATCTAACTAAGAATTTTATGTAGGCATTTCTCCATTATAATTTTGAAATATGAAAAGTCCTTGCAAACATTCTTAGATTGCCTTCTGTCTGTCTGCTTTGTAAAAGATCCTTTTAGTTAAATGGACCATCCTCCTTAAATGATGTCATTAGCTCAGATTGAAAAGACATTGCCTGCAGGGAAATCATTTAATTGAACTAAAGTGCCTTTATTTCTGTAGATCTTGGAACAGCTCACTCACTCTTATCTTCAGATTAGACAATTTATATCAGACACTTTTTTTCAGCTGTATACATGATAAAATGTTAAGAAAAGTAATCTTCTTTTTAAGATATTTTGATGTTTCATAGTTTTCCATTTATATCTGAGTTAGAATGTATGGTTCTTAAAATGCAAAGTCTTTTCAAATAAAAGCGTTTTTTGTTCATTAGACTAAATTATTAATGTGTTTGGGATACACAGATCAGTGGCTCCAAAATAGATGTTTGTGAGATATATAGAAATGAGTCAACTACTTTTGCTCTTGAGATCTTTTCTCACTGTCCTTTTTGTTTTTAGATCAGGTTTATCAGGTATAATTTACATACAATAAAATTTATCCTTTAAGTGAACAATGTGATGAGTTTTGGCAGCTATATGCAGCTGGGTAACCACTTCCACAGTCATGATAACATATAGAACATTTTCATCACCCCCAAAAAGTTCCCTTGTGCTCCTTTGCCAACAGTCCCCTGCTTCCACACCCAGCTCCTGGCAACCACTCATCTAATTTCTGCTCCTATAGTTTTGCCTTTTCTAGAAGGTCATGTCAATAGTATTATACAATATGTAGCCAGAGAAGTCCAGCTTCTTATACTTAGCATGACACTTTTACAGTTCATCCATGTTGTTTCATGCCTCTGTAGTTCCTTCCTTTATTGTTGAGTAGTGTTCAACTGTTGTATAGATACATCACAACATGTTTTTCTACTCAGTAATGATGTTTTGATTCTTTTCAGTTTTGACTAATATGAATAAAACTACTTTAAGTGTTGCTGTACAAGACTTTTTGAAGGCTGTGTTTTCAGATCTCTTAGGAGTGGAATTGCTGGGTCATATGATATATGTCTTTATCAGAAACTCCCAAACTATTTTCTGCAATGGCTGTACCATTTTGCATTCCCACCAGCAATGAGAATAACAGTTGCTTTGCGTTTTCACCAGCACTCGTTATTGTCGCTTTCTTCATTTTAGTCCTTCTAGTTAGGTGCGTTAATGGTTATACTGCTTTTTAATTCTATTACCTATTCTATTTTAATTCTAGAATCCTAATACTTTAAAAGTGGAAATAACTAAAATAGGTAATTACCTAATTATTAGTCTAGTCTGCTTTAAAGATACTAGATTGGTTGGGTTTATACCCCTGTACTTTGGGAGGCCAAGGCAGAAGGATCGCTTGAGCCCACAAGTACAAGACCAGCCTGGACAAAAAAGTGAGAACGCTGTCTTAAAAAAAAAATAGAAAAAATTAGCCAGTAGTGTGCCCTGCACTCCAGCTTGGGTGACAGAGTGAGACCCTATCTCAAAAAAAAAAAAAAAAAAAAGAAAACTTTTATATTGAACTAGGTACAAGCTAATCACTTTTGGTATTATAGAAATAAAGCAATTATTATTTCTTTTGGTCATGTTCCTAAACATGTGATATGATAATGCTGGCTGAAGCAACACACGTCTCCAAACTCCAAAGAGGAGTTTGCCCTGTTAGGAAATATATTATTGAATTTACTTGGCAACTGTACATACTGGATTTTTTTTTTTAAGATGAAACAATTTTAAAAATCTCAATGTGATGTTCAGGAGTTATACCCTTGTACTGGTTCTATATATATTTCTTTAAGGAAGACATTTCATCATATTTGACTATTAAAACCTTGACAGTTTTCTACTATGAAGTCGTCTGGTGTCTTAGCATAATAGAAAGTGTTGCTATATTGAAGACTTTTTATATAGTATGAGTATTTAGTAATAATTTTAAGGTCCTGCTGATACGTGGTTTCTGCCTGGATTAGCATTGTTTTGAAAGTGAGAAAATTAGTTTACATTCAAATTTAAAGCCAATCCAGATATTTCTTTAGAATCTCCAAAGTCTTCACTGTTTTATCGTGGATACTTTTAGAAAACAGAAATGTTAGAACATTAGTTTTAAAAGCAAGTATGAAATATAAAATGAAGTAGAAGGTAGTACCAAATAAGACAGTATACTAAATCCCAACAGTAACTGAATTATAACTGGTAGAAACTTTTCTTAGTATTTCTTCTGAAATCTGGTTTGTTCTTAAATAACTGTACCTCATAGTTTCCTGTATCAGTGTTTCATGACTCATACTGTAAAATTCACACGTAAGGTATCTAAAAGTTCTCACCTTACTAATTTAGATGATTTCATGTTACATAGCTCTTCTGTCAGTCATTTGATGTGAACTACACCAAAATCAGCCCCAACATCCAATTTTCTCCTGGTCTCTAGTTCACTGCTAGGTCAGCAAACTTTTATGGAGACGAGAATGAAAGGGCAGACTGGGTCTGAAACAGGTAATAGGCAGGTTTTGTATCCAGGTGAGAAGGTTCCTTGCTTCCAGACCTAAGTAATTAGGGGGCTAAGAATCCTGCGATAATTCAGCCAATAAAGGTGTTTAATGATAGAATGAACAGTTAGAGGTGATGATTAATTAGCCTGGGCACTTTGGGCTGGCCAGTGTGCAAGCGGTAGTACATACTGGCCATCAGCTGGTAGGCATACAGTCTTGTAAAGGGCTTTCTGCTCTGACACTGGTCATATATCACTGCAGCTGTGCCCTTTGATTACTGGGAGGGCTTGCAGAGTGATTAATAGCCAGGATCAATGTTTCTGCCCAGCACATGACATTTGGTCACAGAGCAACCATATACTTATTCCCCTTTGGCACAACGCTTAGGAGGAATGAAGGATGAGACCTGCCAATTTATAGCTGAGGAGCTTCCAGTTTATAAAATGAGTCAACTTTGACTGTACAAAATTATTCCCCATTGAAATAATTAGTGCAGCATTAAACACAATTAGAACTAAAACTACAGGAGCATGCTTGCTGAATTCAAGCCAGTTGACAGATGGTTAAGGCTTGATATTTGGCTGCCTATGATGACCAAGAGTTACTATTTTGCTGAGAAAATGAAAAATCTTGAAAGTGAACAGTGGCTACGTAAAAAAAATTAGGTAATATGATACAGAGTACACATTAAAAAAACAATGGAATATTAGAATATTCAGTGTAATAACTCTATAACTGTCTGTAACAAACAATTGAATATTTCTGTGTGAATGATGCTTATTAATGCATTGCATGTCAACTTAAAACAGATCCTGTTTAAAACAAAATTGGTCACATGAAGGCCACTTGAATATTATATGGTCTTATTTAATGATATATGTTGGCCTCAACTTACTTTAAGTGGCACTTATAAACCCTACTAGAATAGAAGGTTTGTGGACATCAGATATTATTGTGAACTTAAAACTATGTAATAAAAATGTTTGAGTTAAAAAATTTTTTAATCTAAAATCCTTCCCTCAAAATCTTTACATATGTAAATTAAGCTTTCTTACGTTCATTATGTCAGCATATATTAATATAATGGAAAAAGAACGTTTTCCTACTTTCCAAATTAAACTTATATAAATGAAAAGTTTATATACTCTAACAGAGTAGAACAAATATATTGTGGTCTTGGGTTTTGCTTAACTAATGATTCATACTGTATTTGAAGTGCTTGCCGCCGTTTTGTGATGTTAGTTCACAGAGTATTTTACTGTTTCTACACCAGTGATAGATGTGCTGCTTAGTGCTGAGTCATTTGACATTCTACTCGTAATTATTCCAAAGAGACTACGTTCAGAAAGTCATCAGTTTATTATGTATACCATAGAATTTTGCAATTAATTTCTGTATGGGGGTGTGTGTTTGTGTGTGTATCTGTGTATACATACATATGGTATTAAGCATATAATTGGTGGGGAGTGGGAATTTAAGATTTTGAAAAAATTACAAGAAATTTCTATGGATAGAATTTCAGTTTTCGAACTTAACCACTTGATTACTGCTGCAGTTGCATCATAGTAACAAAATGTCAGCTTTCTTGCCTGATTTTTCTTTTGAGCTATTATAAAGGAGTATAAGATTAATACATTGTTTGGTATTTATATGCTCCTCTATTTTCAGTTAGAAACAGGGCCAATTTAAATTCTGACAGTTTGGGTTATTTAATTTATGAATTATTTATATTTCTTAATTTGTAATGTAAGAAAGATAAGCTAATTATTACCTGGATTTATATACTAGCTTTTCCTTCAGAATGCTAAGTACTTTCTGATTTATCTTACAACATTTTTTCTTTTTTTTTCTCTAACCACTGGGAAGACGAAGGGATAGAAAGGTTCTTTGGCTTAAGATCACAGCCAGTGACACAGCTGTTGTAAGAAACCAGGACTTGCTTCTAATTATCTACTGACTGTTCTGGTACTATAACTTCACAACAGTATAAAATAATCACAGTCAGCTTTCATTAAGTCTCATAAAACATCTTTAATGTATTTTATAACTATTCAAACCCATTTTCTTTTTTGTTCTTAGAAGTTGTAGGGATTCTGCTCTTATTTATCCACACATTCCTTAATACCTTCTTCTGACCAGTAACAAATTTGTGGGTTGTGGGAGTTTGAAGAGGTGGTGATACGGTTTAAATATTTGCCCCTGCCTAAATCTCATGTTGATAATCCCAGCTACTCAGGGTGCTGAGGCCTGAGAATCACTTATACCTAGGAGGCAGAGGTTGCAGTGAGCCAAGACTGAGCCACTGCACTCCAATTTGGGTGACAGAGGGAGACTCGTTTTTTAAAAAAAGAGAAAGAAACATAATCTCCAGTGTTGGATATGGGGCCTGGTGGGAGGTGTTTGGGGGCAGATCCTTCATAGCTTGGTGCTTTCCTTAAAATAGTATTTGATAATGAGCGAGTACTTGCAAGATCTATTGTTTATAAGTGTGTGGCTTATAAACACACTACCCCCCTCCCTCTTGCTCCTGGTTCTGCCATATGAAACACCAGCTCCCCACTTTGCCTTTCACTATGAGTAAAAGCTTCCTGGCCAGGTGTGGTGGCTCAGACCTGTAAACTCAGCACTTTGGGAGGCTGAGGTGGGTGGATCACTTGAGGTCAGGAGTTCAATACCAGCTTGGCCAACATGGTGAAACCCCATCTCCACTAAAAATACAAGTTAGCCAGGCATGGTGGCACACACCTGTAGTCTCAGCTACTTGGGAGGCCGAGGTGGGAGAATCAGTTGAGCCCAGGAGGGAGAGGTTGCAGTCAGCCAAGATCATGGCGCTGCACTCCAGCCTAGGTGACAGAGGAAGACTCCATCTCAAAAAAAAAAAAAAAAAAGAGGGGGAAAGCTTCCTAAGGCCTCCCAGAAGCTGATCAGATGCTGGCACTATACTTGTATAGCCCAGAACCGTAAGCCAATGAAACCTGTTTTCTAAGGTATTTCTTTTTTCTTTTTTTTCCTCCTACTCTGTTGCCAGGCTGGAGTGCAGTGGTGTGATCTCGGCTCACTGCAACCTCCGCCTCGCGGGTTCAAGCATTTCTCCTGCCTCAGCCTCCCAAGTAGCTGGGACTACAGGTGCATGCCACCATGCCCAGCTAATTTTTGCATTTTTAGTAGAGACGGGGTTTCACCTTGTTGGCCAGGATGGTCTCAATCTCTTGACCTTGTGATCTGCCCGCCTTGGCCTCCCAAAGTTCTGGGATTACAGGTATGAGCCACCACACCCGGCCTTTAAGGTATTTCTTTATAGCAATACAAAAACAACCTAATACTGGTGGTTAAAAGTCATTCATAGCTGTGACTTAAAGCAAAATGCTTAAGTCAAACTAAGAGCTTAGCATCATTCTTACCTGCATTTTAATATGAGATAAGCTGGACCTTGAGTACATGAAAACTGAAAATGAGTTTACTTGAGAACTTCAAGGCTTTAGATTTCTACTTTTAACTTCATTTTCTGTCCCATGTGGTTATATAATGTGTTCAAATGATTAAAAATTAATTAGTTATGGGAAACAGAGATGCAAAATGTTGAGTTAATTATAGATTAGATAATCGCTGTCTAAAAACGAATGATCTGTAGAAAGAGGAAAGGAAGTTAACCTTAAAAAAAAAAACTGGACAGTTTTGTAAGTAGAATAAAGTCAAATAATTATATGCTCAGAAAAAGAAGATATTCTAGAACTGTCACTTTATGGAGAAAGTATGTGTTTAGATACAGGCTGAGATAATTTGCATACTAAAAGAGCTCATGACCCTGCTCTTGCTAGGGTACGTGTTTATTATAATTAAGAGCGTTTTCCTTTACGGAGCAAATGACACATGCACCCTTTGAAAGTGCCAGGCTCGCCACTGCCTTAGGTCCCCTTTCCTGCCTATTACTCTGCCTGGAGTGCTCTTTCTCACTCCCTCCCACCTTCCTCCATCCTGACCTGACTGTTTTTTTTATATTCCTCAGTTGAGCTCATTGGTCACCTCTTCAGAGAGGTCACCCCAGACAACCCTTCCTAAAGTAGTTCTCTAACCTCTGTCATTATTCTCTATCCCATTAGCCTGTTTTACATTTGCCATTATCTGAAATAATCTTATTTATATGTTTCTTTACCTGTTTCTCCTCACTAAAATGTAATTTCTGTGAGGTTAGAGACCTTGTCTATCTTATTCAACACTGTGTCCCTAATTGTGGAATGGCCGAATCTTTAATGAATATTGATTTAATGAATTAATTTAAGTTTTTTATATTAAATTTTAATCTTAGTTAAAAAGAAAAAAATTCCCCTGGGTCCTAATTTCTCCTGTCTTGATTACCAAATAGTTTGTGTAGAATTGCCAGTACAGCCCTTAGACTCAGACAAGAGGGTCCTCTGTACTTTAGAGGGCCCTAATTGGGCCTTTTTCCAGTTGTGCCCTGTCCCACAGGTTCAATTTTTGGGGTAAGGGGGAGGTGCCCAACTCATGTACACATCTCATTTCACCTCACCTCATCTTTTAGACTATATTCCAGTTCCCAGGGTCCCTGAAATCCCTGCTGAGATGGCCCCAAGCTTGCTCTCAGAGCCTGTATGGGCTTCTTCAATGGCTCTTAAGATAGATGAGCATATTACTGCTGTGTATGTCTATAGGCATGAGGGTAACTATGGGTTGTGTACAGGAGATTGTGGATAGGGTGGGCATGCACACAAGCCTTCTTTGGATATAAGATAGAGCCAGGATAGGAAGAAAAGAGATGCAGAATTCTCAGGAGTCCAACATTTCTAAATTTGAGCCTAGTCTTCCACATTATTATGGTGGTGTATATTCATCAAGTTTGGAGGATAGACCATGTTTTAGTTAATAGATTCATTAGCTTGATATAAAACTTCTAGATATTTAGACATATGCTCTGCGGGCCTCCATTTATATTCTCATTGTATGCCCATTGATGTCAAGGGAAGATTTGAGTGTTGTATTTAAAACTTTGTTTCCTCACAGGATTCTAAAGGCATGATCTTTATTTCCAGAACATGGGCATATTGAAAGAGTTTAGTAGGTTTTTAATGAAGGTAAAAACTATTTGCACACCTCATGAGCAAAAAAATGACAGTTCAGTTTTGCCCCAACATTTTATTATGAAAATTTCCAAACGTACCTCAAAGAAATGAAGAATTTTACAGTAAATACCTATTTATCTACCACTTAGATCTTATTTTCCTATCCTTGCTTTATCACATATCAGCTTCCCACCCCCTGTATATTCATTAGCTCTTTCTTATTTATAGTTTTTTGATGCATTTCAAGGTAAGTTGAAGACATCAGTATACTGCCTCCTAAACCCTTACACGTGGAAATTAATTTTTAACAGGAGAGGGAAAAACTTCACTCTCGATGCTTAGCATTTTAAAAATAATTTTTCTCTATAATTTGTTAAACTTTCTTATGTTCACTCTTCAATAGTGAGTTTGAACTCTCACTATGTATCAGCCTTCTGCAGAAGATGCCTGTATTGATCATTATTTGTTAAGACTTGAGAGGCAGCACATGTTGATTTGCGTCCAGTTTTGTTTAGGTAAATCAGACTTTGAGAATATAGAGATAAATATGAATGATTCATTGCCTTTAGAAACAAATTCTGGTTGAGGAGCCACAGACAGCAACATGGAGAATTAGAATGCAGGGTGAGAAGCAGTGATATGCTGGTAAATGTTTTATCACTGGCTTTCATAGAAGAAGAAAGCCTGATATGTAGCCTTTACTGCTTTTCATTGTGTAAATACTCTCACCATGGAGGAAAAACTTTTGCTCCATCAATTTAGGCCTTTGAATGATTGGGGATCTTCAAATTAACTGACAATAGATAGATTAATAGGTGAAAAGACAAGGTTTCTTCACACATATGTGGGAACACTCAACAATAGGTAACTCCTGAACAGCCAGAGGTAAAGGTTTATATACCAGCTTAATAAAAGAAAGATGTTGAGAGCTTTAAAGGATAGAAAGTTCTGATGAGGCTTGTTTACACAATTGTTTTTTTTTTTGGAATGTCCTCGTGCCTCCCTAACTGGAGATGGCAGTAGCAGGGTGAACAAGTGAGGGTGGAATTGTGGCAGCTGACTCTTTTAATGTTCTACTTTAGTCAGATAAGGGCAGTTTAGGTAAGATTTCTTTTTGCATCTGCTGTTAGGTTTTTGATTCCTTTAGCAACCAACATGATGTCACTGTGGAGGTGGGAAGAGATGCTAACAGTTGGCTTATGATCCATCTCCAGGTGGTTTCAGAACATTACTGGAGTTATAATGGAGGAGAGCCTCTAGATGGTATTTCCAATCCAGAGGGAGGCATTCTGGAAGATATGGTGCTTAAGCTGACTCTTGAAGGATGAGTATGAGTTAAATAAGAAAGGATGGGAGAGTGGGTCAATTAATGCTGGATTTGTAGTTGGTTTGTTTAGATCTTGGTGGGTCTTGTATATATTGCTAAAGAGTTCAGAGATAATCAGAGAAATATTGGTGGGGGAAATAGGTAGGGGAGTCACATTTTTCTCCCCAAAACATCAACCTAGTAACAGTATGGATTGGAGAAAGACCAGAATAAAGACAGGAGGTAAGAAGGAGAGAACAAACAGGATGTTCTTAGGAACATGAATCCACAGAACTTGGTGATTCACATGGAAAGGAGACAGTCAACAGCAATGCCTGAATACCCGCCTTAGGCAAATTCATGGGGAATGATACATTTTACCAGGGTAATGCTAGAAGGAAGAATGACTCAGGGAGATTTAAAAATATCACGTTGAAACTGCTTTGGGGACATGAAAGTGACAGTGTGGGGCAGTTTGATACTGGTCTGGAGCTCAGGAGGGTGATCTGAGTTAATCATATGTATTTCAGGAAAGACAGAAAGAATCTGGTACATTCTGGTTTTCATTTTGTGCATGTGTCTTAGGCCATTCAGGCTGCTATAACAAAATACCTTAGCCTGGGTAATTTATAAACAACAGATATTTATTGTTCATGGTTGTGGAGGTTGGGAAGTCCAAGATCTAGATGTTTGGTGAGGGCTTATTTCTCATAAATGGTGCCTTCTATGTGCCCTCACATGGTGGAAGAGCAGCCTCTTTTATAAATAAGGGCTTTAATTTAATCTTTAAACAGTGGTTCTGCTTTTTATGACTAATTACCTCCCAAGGGCTCCACCTCTTTTTCTGTTTTAGAAACAGAGTCTCAGTCTGTTGCCCAGGCTAAAGTGCAATGGCATGATTATAGCTCACTGAAGCCTCAAATTCCTGGACTCAAGTGATCCACCCACTTCAGCCTCTGTGTAGCTGTGACTATAAGCATTAGCCATAGTGCCCACTTCCTAAAGGCTCCACCTCTTAATACTGTCAACCTTGGGGGTTAGGTTTTAATATATGAATTTTTAGGGGGATACACATTTAGACCATAGCAGCATGTGTTTTCTATGATGTGTTATTTAATAAAACTCTTTTTTCAGTTAACTTTTTAAAAGTAAAAACAAACTTTTAGCCAATCTCTTCATAAGATGCATAAGTTAATATTATGCATTGATGTAGTTTTACATCTGATTTTGTTCTGGTAAATCAGGCTTTATGGCTAATTGAGGTTTATCACTACCTTATGTTAATTATCAGTTAAATAATTACCAGGTGATTTTTCAGTGGCAACATGAAATTTGTCAACATATACACAAATGATGCTATAATGGCTTACAGCATATTTAGTGATCAGGAAAATCATTGGACTCCTGCTGTATGCCAGTATTGTGCCAGGTATTGGGAATCCATCAATCCTTCCCCTGTGAAACTTAAAGTCTACTGGAGAAAGCAGACGTTAGTCACGTAAGCACAGAAGGAAATAAAACCAGTATTGTCTACAAGTTCTAATAAGCATGTCCCATAAAGGAGAGGTACCTGATGCTAACAGGGAAACTTGACCTAGTCAGGGAGGTCAGGGAAGGCTTCCTTGAAGAAGAAACAGGATGAGGTTTGAAGAGTGGCTATAATGTGAAGAACAGTAGAGGAGAGTGATCAGAGTGGATGCTGCTGAGAGGCTATTTCAGTGAAGGAGAGATGACTGGTCTAGAAAAGTGGTGGAGGTGCTAACCAAGACAAAAGTGATGGCAATCCTTAGGAGGTCAGATCATAGGCCTTGGTGATGGATTAGCAAAGGGAGGTATCAAAATTTGTCTTAGCTGTTGATTTAAAGTCTTGTGTTTTATTTAAGAGTTGGTACTGATTCACTGTTTACATGAAATTTAAAATGACCATTTCACAAATCCTAGGGAGAATGCCTAGCTTCTTTTTAAAAGGTGTCCATTAGTAAGTCTCTTAGAACTAAAGATTTGTTGCAGAGTTGACTTGTCAGCTATTTTAGTAGCAGGTAAATATACAAATATCTCTGAAAAGGAGCAGTAGCACCCAGGTTGGTATTTGCACTTCCATCTTCTTTTAACAGATAAATGGATTTTTTAACTGTTATAAATTGAAGTCATATGCAAGGTGGGCAAATATGCCTTTATTTTTTTTTCAGAAAGACTTCATTTTTTTAAGTAGGGAAAAACCCCACAAAACATTCTTTTTCTGTTGTGTTTTAGATGCACCCTGCTCTGTTCAAAGCTACTCTTATGCAATATGCACTGTTTTACATAGTGTAAGAGGGTCACATTTATATTGATTCTGTGTTCATGAGGGATAAGATTCCATCTTTGTCATCTAGCAAGTATGTCTGTTGACAGGGATTTAGTAAGACTGGATAAATGTCTTCTTTTGTTGTGTTAATGACAAGAAGGCTACAGTTCTAGTTATCTTGTAAAATAAACATTGGTAAATAAAGTTAATGTAATAATTGAAGTTTGTATATTATGGTGATCTCTGAAAGTGAAACTGTCAATTTTGCAGACATATTCTTAATACACTATGGCCTGAGACTCAGATGATACTTAGTACAATAGCCTTTTTGTACTGGTTTAGCCACGATTTTTTATGTAGTATGTTGGACTGGAGCAAGTTAGGGAAAAGATTGGGACCATGAATTAGATATTATTTCTCATGTGAAAATAAATTTTGCTGTTTGAACATTTAAAAGTTGGGAAAGCTTATTACATTTACTTTGGTTTTATATATGGAGGAATTATGGCCAAGAGGGTTCTGTATTTATCAATGTCTAGATGGGCAAACTAGCTTACTGCCTGTTTTTGTACAGCCTGTAAGCTAAGAGTGGTTTTTACATTTTTTAATGATTGAAAAAAATCAAAACAGTATTTCATGACATGTGAAAATAATAAAAAATTCAAATTTCAGTGCCCAGAAATAAAGTTTTGTTGGGACACAACCATGCTCATTTGTTTACGTATTATCTGTGGCTGCTTTCAAGCTACTGAGGTAGAAGTGAGTAGTTGTAACAGAATCTGTCTGGCCATTAAAGCTAAAAAAAAAAAATGTATTATCTATCCCTGGTCTAGATAGCCTCTGTGCAAGAATGGGAATTATTTAGGACATTTAAAACAGATTGAATGCTTTTGAGATACAGAGATGACAGAAGCATGAGTTGAACTAAGCAGAATAAAACATCTTTACCACAATAATAACTGCAACAGCTACCATTTATTGAGCATTTGCTAATGTGCCAAATACTCTTCAGGGCACTTTTCACACATTGACTCATTTAATCCAGACAACTCTATGAGCCACTAGCATATCTCATTTTACAGGAATTAGCACAGAGAGGTTAAGCAACTTGTCCAAAGTCAGTCAGGGATAAAACAGGCCAGTTTAGCTGTCTTTCAAACTTACCTTAGTGATTTTCTCACATGTACATACCTTGCAAGTACTTTCCATTGAATATATCATATTTCTTGAGTCAGAGATAACAGTGCTTTCCTTTGGTTGACCCTAATTCCTTGTTCTCACTTTGGGCACTCCTGGTTTGTAATGTTTCTGTCTAAGAGCTTAGTCAGTACAGGTCATCTAACTTCAAATTGAAATTATTTCAACCTATTTTTAATGATTACTTTAGTGGATTAGATTATTGTATAACAGGCTCTTCTGTCTTAAAACACAAATTACTTGTTTTTTTAAAAGCATACTTTAGGCATATTTTCTGTTGTTTATTTCTAATTTATGACCAATTCAATAATTTTTCCCTCTTTATTTTTTAACATGTTATGTTACTTCCCTGACCAAATCCTCCAGTAATTTCTCATTGCCTTGAAATCAAGTCATGCATAAGTCTCCACCTTCCTGTCCAGTCTCATGTTGTGCTTCTCACCCCTCACTGTGAACAAACCAAACTTTTCCCTTATTTCACGCATGCTGTTCTTTGTGCCAAAAAAACATTCTTACTCTTGCCATATTTCTTCACATCATTTAGGCCTCGACCTAAATATCTGTTATCTCCTAAGAGAGGCCTCCTTGAGGCCTCTTTGTAAATCCTTTGTAAATTCTGTTTCCGTCTTTGCCCCCTCATTATTCCTCATCCATATTTGTTTACTTCATAGCACTTACCACAATTTGTAATATTTGTGTTTGTTATTTATTTATTTATTTTTTGTCCGCCTTCCTGACTATATTTGTAAGCTCCACAAGAGAAGGGACTAAGGCTCTTATTTACCTTCTAATACCCATGTTTAGCACAGTGCCCGGTATATAAGAGGCCTTCAGTAAATATCTGTGAAATAAACGAATGAAAGAGATCTACTTGCAATGCAGCTATTTAGTGTGAGACCTCATCACAAGGAAATACTGTAGCTGCCTGCTAAACCGAAAGGTCTCTCAGATTCCATTTATGCTCTTAAATCTATTCTGCCAAATTGATTTGATAAAATACCGTATTGATAGAATCATTTGCTTCCTCAAGATCTATAGCAGTTGCAGATTACCTCTGAATCACGTCCATATTCCTTTATCTTTTTTTCAAAGGCTCGCTTAATTATAGCCTTCTACTTCTCTTTTACATAACCCTTTGCTTTTGTTAGGCTGGCCTCTTTATAAGTCATTAGCATGTATCCTAAATGCTTGCTGTTTTCCAACACTCCTGAGAAGTTCTATAATAAGATGCTTGTTAGTTTACACCAGTTTCAAGCTGCTCCTTTTATTGCAGTTGCAGTCTGATAACTCAAAATATTTTCAACAGGGTTAAAAAAATTTTTTATCCAGATTCTTGGTGTTATCCACATTCTCTGTGAGCTAGAATTTTAATCAGCACCATAAAACATTTTACTATTTGTAGCATTTCTTGAAACTCAGAGTTTTAGAATGGTATTGCTTGCTTCTTAGGCTTTGGTAAAAGAAGTGGTGGCATGATTCATATTCATTTTGGGAAAGAGTGAATGAGGGTAGTCACCTGGAACTAAGGGGTTGGCTGCTTACAGGAGAGATGATTTTGACTGGTAGGATATACACATCGGTATCTATCTATCTATCTATCTATCTATACACAATTTGATCTTGTTCTTTCCTCCACTGACACTCCCCATTTCAGTAAAGTAAGAAGCTGGGATAATTTTTTCCCTCCTTGCTGCTTTTGCATATTGTTTTTTTTTTCTTTTCTCTCTCTCTCTCTCTCTCTGTGTGTGTGTGTGTGTGTGTGTGTGTGTGTGTATGCGCGCACGCGCGCGTGCGTGGGTGCACATGCGTGAAGACTTTCTCGCTTCAAAGTGGCCCTTGATATCATTTTATTTTTATTTTTTTATTTTTCATTTTTTTGATACGGAGTCTTAGTCTGTCACCCAGGCTGGAGTGCAATGGCACAATCTTGACTCGCTGCAACCTCTGCCTCTCAGGTTCAAGCAGTTATCATGCCTCAGCCTCATGAGTAGTTGAGACTACAGGTATGCACCACCACGCTGGGCTAATTTTTGTATTTTTAGTAGATATAGGGTTTCACCACATTGTCCAGGTGGATCTCGAACTCCTGACCTCAAATAATCCACCAGTCAGGTTCTCAAAGTGCTGTTATTACAGGCATGAGCCACTGCGCCCGGCTGGTAGGCTTTCAAAATCTGATTTTACCTGTAAAAAAACTGGAGTGTAGGAGAAAGAGGAGACATGTATCAAGTGATAATTCTTTAATCCTGCCTCTCCCACAGCACTGGGCTGTCATACCTTATTGTCATACCTTACAGTAGCCTTACCCCAAGTGTTGATGTTTTAGTTGCATTTGATTCTGCTTGTGTGTTAAGCTTCTGTAATACTTATGGTTATTGTTTTGCCACATTGTTGCTTTTCAGTACAATATATGAACTGAAATATGAGATAACTGCAGAACCTGTATTGTCTTTGTTTTTGTGCCTCCCTAGGGATTCTTGACATATACTAGGTTCATTATAAATGTTTATTGTTAATTGAATAGTGACTCATGCCTTATTGATATAAGATGGTGAATGTGTGAAAATATATATTATTCTGAAATAAAGTTATCAGGAATTGAAGTTAGGAGGTTTAGATGGAGAAGAAAAGGGGATAAATTGTTGGAAGGTGCCTAGCACTTCGTCCTGCTATCCAATTGCAGAATCACTTTATTAAACTGGCATTTGTTGATGTTCCTTTGGAAATGTATTATCTGGAAGATGCAGAATGAATGTAACTGAGAAAAAAGCCTGTAGCGTGCCAAGAAATACCCAAGGCAAATGCTAACTTAATACAAATTATCTTGCCTTCATCCTCAGAAGGGCAATAAATCTCAATTCCGATCACCTACAATGGAAAAAAGGAAGGTTTCCACCTTTATATCCTCAGTGGGGAGATAGGAAGAGAAATGTAAAATGGCATCTCATTCTAGTCTTCTGATGTCCTCAGCCAGTCTGTAAGTAACAGCCATAGTAAGTGTGCACACAGTAATGTGTGTGGCTGCTGGTTGCAGACCTATGTAATTACATGCCTGAATTAGCTCATTTGTTTCAGGGAGTTTAAAATGAGTCTCAGCGCCAAATCATGGAGAATGTATTTCTGGAAAGTATCATCTTCATTCTATGTAGGGATGTATTTTATAGGTAACAGACTGGATCTTCAGGACCATCAGTGGATTTATCTAATAAAACTACATAAAAGCAGGTATAGCTGAGTTAGCAGTCTCAGTGGACTCAGCCTTATTGTAAGAATGTAAAATTTCCCATTAGTGCTAAAAGTTTATTAATTAAATATTCTGGACTCTATGAACAACAGAATAACATGTATAACTCTGAAGTGGTATTTTATATCTGCCACCAATTACAGGCCATAAAAATACTTGGTTCCCACAAAAGAAACACACACATGGATTAAGTTTCACTTGGAATTTTTGTGGCTTACCATTTAAATGTTTGCCAAATGCTTTGTAAAGTGCTGCATACAAGCACTATTCACAATATTAACTACAAACCTAGATGCCTCTTGACAGTGGACTGGATAAAGAAAATGTGGTACGTATATATCAGAATACTATGCAGCCATAATAAATGAAATCTTGTTGGCCAGGTGCAGTGGCTCACGCCTGTAATCCTAACACTTTGGGAGGCCAAGGCCAGCAGATCACCTGAGGTCAGGAGTTCAAGACCAGCCTGGTCAACGTGGCAAAACCCAGTCTCTACTAAAAACACAAAAATTTAGCTGGATGTGGTGGTAGGTGCTTGTAAACCCAGCTACTCAGGAGACTGAGGCAGGAGAATCGCTTGAACCCAGGAGGCAGAGGTTGCAGTGAGCCAAGTTCATGCCACTGCACTCTAGCCTGGGTGACAAGAGCAAGACTCCATCTCAAATAAATAAATAAAGTAAACAAAGAAATCATGTCCTTTGCAGCAAGATGGATGCAGCTGGAGGGCATTATCCTAAGCAAGTTAACACAGGAATGGAAAACCAGATACCCTATGTTCTCACTTGTAAGTGGGAGCTAAACATTGAGTACACATGAACACAAAGATGGGAACAGGAGACACCGAGGCCTACTTGAGCAGAGATAGTAGGAGGAGGGTGAGGGTCAAAAAACTACTGATTGGGTACAATGCTTACTACCTGGGTGAGGAAATCATTTCACACCAAACCCCAGTGACACACAACTTACCCTTATAACAGACCTGCACATGTACCCCCTGAACCTAAAATAAAAGGTGAAAAAACAAAGTGCTGCACACCAAAAACTTCAATATACTTTGGTTTTTCTGATATTTATATAGTGTTTATTGACTTAAATGAAGTTTTATTTCCTTCTGAGGGAAAAATTTGCCTTTATGGCTCACCATAGTTATTACAATTTAACATAAAAAATAAAATTAATCTTTTGGTATAAAGTATAATTCCCATAGTACATGTCTTTATTTAATAACCCTTATTTAGTCAACATGCATTTATTAAATAATGGTCTTCTAGGCAATAGGAATAGGAAGATGTATAAAACTTGAGTGGTCCTGCCCTCAGACAGTTTGTGCCCACATCTGCCTGTGTCCAAACCCAATTATTCAGTATAACTTTCTCTTTGCTGGTTTTCTGGTGTCATATTTTAGTTACATATTCAAAGAATAACCTGCATAAAAGTGCATCAGCTTTTACTTTGATCATTTATTTTCTATAAAAATACTGATTTTGGCCTTATACACAGTACTTACTGTTTTCATAATCTACTAAATCTGTGGTACTTTTGTCAGGTTCATATGCTTATTAACAAACAGCTTATAAATTCTTGTTTTACAGGTAAAGAAAGTAAATATTAAATTGCAGACATAAAGACAGCTACATAAATATGAATATTCCATTTTATTAAATATATAAGCATCTACAACATGCATATTCCTATAACATACTATATAAAATATACATATGCAGCTGACTCTAACCTAGATTTTTGTGCCTATCCACTGGTATCACAAGTTCACTATAACCTTGCGAATATTAGTTATATCCCCTACTTATCATTAGGTGTACAGTAGGTATGTCTTATTGAATTCAACTTGTTGACTTCTCTTCCCTTTAAACCAAGGCTAAATTTGGAAAATGGTGCAAATTTGTTTTCCCTGTCAAGTCTGGAAGAAGAGTTTCAGAAACCAGGTTCCTTGATTATAATAAGCACGTGTACCTTTAGTTTGGGTCCTAGGCTGATTATCATCCAAAACCCTTATTAGCACCTAGGGAAAGGTGGCATATTAACAAGTTATAACACTTATCTCACAGGAACAATACTTTCTTTGCTTTTGTTGGAGGAAATTTATATCATAACATCTAATGTAAAAAATAAGATAAAACGACTACTGTGTTATAGGTCATAACAGAAGGTTTCTGAGATAAGTTATTTTATTTCCTTAGAAATATTATTAATTAAGCCTTACCTAAACAATTGTTATACTTGTCTCCAGTTTTAGTATTTTTTTTTCTCAGACATGTATAAAAATTATATAGTAGGATTCCCAAGCAAGATGGCTGAATAGGAACAGCTCTGCTCTGCAGCTCCAAGCGAGACCAACGCAGAAGGCAGGTGATTTCTTCATTTCCTACTGAGATACCTGGTTCATCTCACTGGGACTGGTTAGACAGTGGGTGCATGCCACGGAGGGTAAGCAGAAGCAGGGTGGGGTGTTGCCTCACCCCGGATGCACAAGGGATTGGGGAACTCCCTCCCCTAGCCAAAGGAAGCCATGAAGGACTGTCTTGTGAGGGACAGTGATATCCGGCCCAGATACTATGATTTTCCCATGGTCTTCACAACCCACAGACCAGGAGATTCCCTTGGGTGCCTGTACTACCAGGGCCCTGGGTTTTAAGCACGAAACTGGACAGCTGTTTGTGCAGACACTGAGCTAGCTGCAGGAGTTCTTTTTCATACCCCAGTGGTGCCTGGAAAGCCACTGAGACAGAACTATTCACTCCCCTGGAAAGGGGACTGAAGCCAGGGAGCCAAGTGGTCTTGCTCAGTGGATCCCACCCACTCGAAAGCCCAGCAAGCTAAGATCCACAGGCTTGAAAATCTTGCTGCCAGCACAGCAGTTTGAAGTCAACCTGGGACACCGTAGCTTGATGCGGGGAGGGATGTCCACCATTACTGAGTCTTGAGTCAGTGGTTTTCCCCTCACAGTGTAAACAAAGCCACCTGGAAGTTCAAACTGGGCAGAGCCCACCACAGCTCAGCAAAGCCCCTGTAGCCAGACTGCCTCTCTAGATTCCTTCTGTATGGGCAGGGCATCTCTGAAAGAAAGGCAGCAGCCCCAGTCAAGGGCTTATAGATAAAACCCTTATCTCCCCGGGACAGAGCACTGGGGGAAGGGACAGCTGTGGGCACAGCTTCAGCAGACTTAAATGTTCCTACTGTCTCTGAAGAGAACAGCAGATCTCCCAGCACAGTGCTGGAGCTCTGCTAAGGGACAGACTGCCTCCTCAAGTGGGTCCCCCTGGCCCCCATGCCTCCTGACTGGGAGACACCTCCCAGCAGGGGTTGACAGACACCTCATATAGGGGAGCCTCAGCTGGCAACTGGTGGGTGTCCCTCTGGGATGAAGCTTCCAAAATAAGGAGGAGGCAGCAATCTTTGCTGTTCTACAACCTCTGCTAGTGATACCCAGGCAAACAGGGTTTGGAGTGAACCCCCAGCAAACTCCAGCAGAGTTGCAGAAAAGGGGCCTGACAGAAGGAAAACTGACAAACAGAAAGCAATATGATGACCAAGCAAAAACTCCATCTGAAGGTGACCAATGGCAAAGACCAAAGGTAGATATATCCACAAAGATGAGGAAAAACCAGTCAAAAAGGGCTGAATATTCTAAAAACCAGAATGCCTCTTCTCCTCCAAAGGATCACAACTCCTTTCCAGCAAGGGAACAAAACTGGATGGAGAATGAGTTTGATGAATTGACAGAAATAGGCTTTAGAAGATGGATAATAACAAACTCCTCCAACCTAAAGGAACATGTTATAACCCAATGCAAGGAAGCTAAGAATCTTGATAAAAGGTTAGAGGAATTGCTAACTAGAATAACCAGTTTAGAGAAGAATATGAATGACCTAATGGAGCTGAAAAACATAGCACGAGAACTTCATGAAGCATACACAAATATCAATATCCACATCGATCAAAGGATATCAGAGATTGAAGATCAACTTAATGAAATAAAGCATGAAGACAAGATTAGGGAAAAAAGAATGAAAAGGAACAAACAACGCCTCCAAGAAATATGGGACTATGTGAAAAGACTAAACCCTACCTTTGATTAGTGTACCTGAAAGTGACAGGGAGAATGGAACCAAGTTGGAAAACATTCTTCAGGATATTATTATCCAGGAGAACTTCCCCCAGCCTAGCAGACAGGCCAACATTTCAAATTCAGGAAATACAGAGAACACCACAAAGATATTCCTTGAGAAGAGCAACCCCAAGACACATAATCATGAGATTCACCAAGGTTGAAATGAAGGGAAAAATGTTAAGGGCAGCCAGAGAGAAAGGTCAGGTTACCCACAAAGGGAAGCCCATCAGACTCACAATGGAACTCTCAGCAGAAACCCTACAAGCCAGAAGAGAGTGGGGGCCAATATTCAACATTCTTAAAGAAAAGAATTTTTAACCCAGAATTTCGTATCCAGCCAAACTAAGCTTCATAAGTGAAGGAGAAATAAAACCCTTTACAGACAAGCAAATGCTGAGAGATTTTCACTACCAGGATTGCCTTACAAGAGCTCCTGAAGGAAGCACTAAATATGGAAAGGAAAAACCAGTACCAACCATTGCAAAAACATACCAAATTGTAAAGACCATTGACACGATGAAGAAACCGCATCAACTAACTGGCAAAATAACCAGCTAGCATCATAATGACAGGATCCAATTCACACATAATAATATTAACCTTAAATATAAACAGGTTAAATGCCCCAATTGAAAGACACAGACTGGCAAATTGGATATAGAGTCAGTACCCATCAGTGTGCTGTATTCACAAGACCCATCTCATGTGCAAAGACACACATAGGCTCAGCATAAAGGGATGGAGGAATATTTATGAAGCAAATGGGAAGCAAAAACAGCAGGGATTGTAATCCTAGTCTCTGATAAAACAGACTTTAAACCAACAAAGACCAAAAGAGACAAAGAAGGGCATTACATAGGGATCCGTGCAACAAGAAGAGCTAACTATCCTAAATATATATACACCCAATACAGGAGCACCCAGATTCATAAAGCAAGTTCTTAGAGACGGATACTTAGATTCCCATACCATAATGGTGGGAGACTTTAACACCCCACTGTCAGTATTATATCAGTGAGACAGAAAATTAACAAGGATATCCAGGAATTGAACTCAGCTCTGGACTAAGAGGACCTAATAGACATCTATGGAACTCTCTACCCCAAATCAACAGACTATGCATTCTTCTCAGCACCACATCACACTTACTCTAAAACTGGCCACATAGTTGGAAGTAAAATGCAACTCCTCAGCAAATGCAAAAGAATGGAAATTATAACACACAGTCTGTCAGACCACAGTGCAATCAAATTAGAACTCAGGATTAAGAAACTCACTCATAACCGCACAGCTACATGGAAACTGACCAATCTGCTCCTAAATGACTACTGGGTAAATAACTAAATTAAGGCAGATATAAATAAGTTCTTTGAAACCAATGAGAACAAAGATATAGTGTACCAGAATCTCTGGAACACAGCTAAAACAGTGTTTAGAGGGAAATTTATAGCACTAAATGCCCACAAGAGAAAGCAGGAAAGATCTAAAATCAACACCCTAACATCACAATTAAAAGAACTAGAGAAGCAAGAGTAAACAAATTCAAAAGCCAGCAGAAGACAAGAAATAACTAAGATCAGAGCAGAACTGAAAGAGACAGAGACACAGAAAACCCTTCAAAAAAATCAATGAATCCAGGAGCTGTTTTTTTTAAAAGATCAGCAAAACATATAGGTGGCTAGCCAGACTAATAAAGAAGAAAAGAGAGAAGAATCAAATGGACATAATAAAAAATGATAAAGGGGAGATAACCACTGATCCCACAGAAATACACACTACCATCAGAGAATACTATAAACACCTATACACAAATAAACTAGAAAATCTAGAAGAAATGGATAAATTCCTGGACACTTACATCCTCCCAAGACTGAACCAGAAGAAGTAGAATCCCTGAATAGACTAATAACAAGTTCTGAAATTGAGGCAGCAATTAATAGCCTACCAACCAAAAGAAGTCCAGGACCAGATGGTTTCACAGCCGAATTCTACCAGAGGTACAAAAAGGAGCTGGTACCATTTCTTCTGAAACTATCCCAAACAATAGAAAAAGAAGGACCCCTTCCTAACTCATTTTATGAAGTCAACGTCATTCTGATACCAAAAAACCTGGCAGAGACACAACAACAACAAAAAATTTCAGGCCAATATCCCCTGATAAATATCAAAGCGAAAATCCTCAATCCAATACTGGCAAATTGAATCCAGCAACACATCAAAACACTTATCCACCACAATGAAGTCGGCTTCATCTCTGGGATGCAAGGCTGGTTCAATATATGCAAATCAATAAACATAGTCCATCACATAAACAGAACCAATGACAGAAACCACATGATGATCTCAATAGATGCAGAAAAGGCCTTTGATAAAATTCAACACCCTTTTATGCTAAAACTGTTAGTAAACTAGGTATTGATGGAATGTATCTCAAAATAATAAAAGCTGTTTATGACAGACCCACAGCCAATATCATACTGAATGAGCAAAAGCTGGAAGCATCCCCTTTGAAAACTGGCACAAGACAAGGATGCCCTCTCTCAGAACTTCTATTCAACATAGTATTGGAAGTTGTGGCCAGGACAGTCAGGAAATAGAAATAAATAAAGGGTATTCAAATAGGAAGAGAGGAAGTCACATTGTCTCTGTTGCAGATGACATGATTGCATATTTGGAAAACCCCATCATCTCAGCCTCAAATCTTAAGCTGATGAACACTTTCAGCAAAGTCTCAGGATACAAAATTAATGTGTAAAAATCACAAGCATTCCTACACACCAAAAATAGACCAACAGAGAGCTAAATCATGGGTGAACTCCCATTCACAATGGCTACAAAGAATAAAATACCTAGGAATACAACTTACAAGGGATGCGAAAGACCTCTTCAAGAACTACATACCACTCCACTACATAAGAGATGACAGAAAGAAATGGAAATATATTTCATGCTCATGTATAAGAAGAATTAACATTGTGAAAATGGTTATATAGTCCAAAGTAATTTATAGATTCAATGCTATTCTCATCAAGCTACCATTAACTTTCTTTATAGAATTAGTAAAAACTACTTTATATTTTATATGGAACCAAACAAGAGCCCATATAGCCAAGACAATTCTAAGCAAAAAGAACAAAGCTGGAGGCATCACGCTACCTTACTTCAAACTGTACTACAAGACTACAGTAACCAGAACAGCATAGTATTGGTACCAAAACAGATGTATAGACTAATGGAACAGAACAGAGGCCTCGAAAATAATGCCACACATCTATAACCATCTGATCTCTAACCTGACAAAGACAAGCAATGGGGAAAGGATTTCCTGTTTAATAAATGGTATTGGGAAAACTGGCTAGCCATATGCAGAAAACTAAAACTGGACCCCTTCCTTACACCTTATACAAAAATTAACTCAAGATGGATTAAAGATTTAAATGTAAGACCTAAAACCATAAAAACCCTAGAAGAAAACCTAAGCAGTACCATTCAGGACATAGGCATGGGCAAAGACTTCATGACTAAAACTCCAAAAGCAATTGCAATAAAAGCGAAAATTGACAAATGGGATGTAATTAAACTAAAGAGTTTCTGCACAGCAAAAGAAACTATCATTAGCATGAACAGGCAACCTACAGAGTGAGAGAAAATTTTTGACATCTGCTCATCTGACAAAGGGCTAATATCCGGTATCTATGAGGAACTTAAACAATTTACAAGAATAAAACAACTTCATTAAAAACTAGGCAAATTTTATGAACAGATACTTTTCAAAAGAAGACATTTATGCAGCCAACAAACATAAAAACAAGCTCATCATCACTGGTCATTATAGAAATGCAAGTCAAAACTATAATAGGATACCATCTCACCCCAGTTAGAATGGGGATCATTAGAAAGTCAGGAAACAACAGATGCTAGAGAGGATGTAGAGAAATACGAATGCTTTTACACTGTTGGTGGGAGTGTAAATTAGTTCAACCATTGTGGAAGACAGTGTGGCAATTCCTCAGGGATCTAGAACTAGAAATACCATTTGACCCAGCCATCCCATTACTGAGTATATACCCTAAGGATTATAAATCATTCTTCTATAAAGACACAGGCACACATATGTTTACTGCAGCACTATTCACAATAGCAGAGACTTGGAACCAACCCAAATTCCCATTAATGTTAGACTAGATAAAGAAAATATGGCACATATATACCATGGAATACTGTGTAGCCGTGAAAAAACATGAGTTCATGTTTTTTGCAGGGACATGGTGAGGCTGGAAACCATCATTCGCAGCAAGCTAATACAAGAACAAAAAACCAAACACCACATGTTCTCACTCATAAGTGGGAGGTGAACAATGGGAACATATGGGCACAGGGAGGGGAACATCACACACCAGGGCCTGTCGGGGGTTGGGGGGCAAGGGTAGGTATAGCATTAGGAGAAATAACTAATGTAGATGACGGGTTGATGGGTTCAGCAAACCACCATGGCACATATATACCTATTTAACAAACCTGCACATTCTGCACATGTATCCCAGAACTTAAAGTATAATTTAAAAGTAAAAAATAAAAGAGAAAAAAATTAAGAGATTATGGAAAAAAGTTATATAGTAAAGGTAAAATTTTTAAAAACATCTTTGTATAAATATATTTTACTAATAATTAAAATGAATAATAGAATTGGAAAGAAGCTTGTAAATTAGTCTATGCCTCTCATTTTATAAATGAAGGTCTAGAAACACTGAATCATCTAGGAACCCACACAAACTTTAGGTTCAACAGGAGTAGTCTTCTGGCATTACTCCCCATGTTATCCCTCCCCAACTCCCTACTCCCCACTGTCCCCTAGTCCTCTGCCACAGACCTCAATGTGTGATGCTCCCCTCCCTGTGTCCATGTGTTCTCATTGTTCAACACCAGCCTATGAGTGAGAACATGTGGTGTTTGATTTTCTGTTCTTGTGTCAGTTTGCTGAGAATGATGGTTTCCAGGTTCATCCATGTCCCTACAAAGGACACAAACTCATCATTTTTTATGGCTGCATATTATTCCATGGTGTATATGTGCCACAGTTTCTTTGTCCAATCTATCATTGATGGGCATTTAGGTTGGTTCCAAGTCTTTGCTATTGTGAACAGTGCTTCCAGTTTTGCCCGTTCAGTATGATATTGGCTGTGGGTTTGTCGTAAATAGCTTTTATTATTTTGAGATATGTTCCGTCAATACCTAGTTAATTGAGAGTTTTTAGCATAAAGAGCTGTTGAATTTTGTCAGTGCCCTTTTCTGCATCAATTGAGATAATCATGTGGTTTTTGTCTGGTTCTGTTTATGTGATGGATTATGTTTATAGACTTGAGTATGTTGAACCAGCCTCGCATCCCCGAGATGAAGCCTACTTGATCGTGATGGATAAGCTTTTTGATGTCCTGTTGCAGTCGGTTTGCCAGTATTTTATTGAAGATTTTTACATCTATGTTCATCGTGGATATTGGCTTGAAGTTTTCTTTTCGTGTTGAGTCTCTGCCGGGTTTTGGTATCAGGATGATGTTGGTCTCATAAAATGATTTTTGGAAGGATTCCCTCTTTTTTGATTGTTTGGAATAGTTTCAGAAGGAGTGGTACCAGCTCCTCTTTGTATATCTCTTAGTATTTGGCTGTGAACCCATATGGACCTGTGCTGTTTTTGGTTGGTAGGCTATTAATTGCTGCCTCAACTTCAGCCCTTGTTATTGGTCTGTTCAGAGTTTCAACTTCTTCCTGGTGTAGGCTTGGGAGGGTGCAGTTGTCCAGGAATTTATCCATTTCTTCCAGGCTTACTGGTTTATGTGCATAGAGTTGTTTGTAGTAATCTCTGATGGTGGTTTGTATTTCTGTGGAATCAGTGGTGATATCCCCTTTATCGTTTTTTATTGCATCTATTTGATTATTCCCTCTTTTCCTTTTTTACTAATCTGGCTAGTGGTCTATTTTGTTGATCTTTTCAAAAAATCAGCTCCTGGATTTATTGATTTTTTTGAAGGGTGTTTTGTGTCTCTGTCTCCTTCAGTTCTGCTCTGATCTTAGTTATTTCTTGTCTTCTGATAGCTTTTGAGTTTTTTTGATCTTGCATCTCTAGCTCTTTCAATTTTGACAATAAGGTGTCAATTTTAGATCTTTCCTTGCTTCTCATGTAGGCATTTATTGCTATACATTTTCCTCTAGTCACTGCTTTAATTGTGTCCCAGAGATTCTGGTATATTGTGTCTTCGTTCTTGTTGGTTTCACAGAATATCTTTATTTCTGCCTTCATTTCATTGTTTGTCCAGTCAACATTCAAGAAGCAGTTGTTAAGTTTCCATGAAGTTCTGTAGTTCTAATTTGATTGCAGTGTGGTCTGAGAGACTGTTTGTTATGATTTCCATTCTTTTGCATTTGCTGAGGAGTGATTTACTTCCAACTATGTGGTCAATTTTAGAGTAGGTGTGATGTGGTGCTGAGAGGAATGTATATTCTGTGGATTTGGGGTGGAGAGTTCTGTAAATGTCTATTAGGTTTGTTTGGTCCAGGTATGAGTTCAAGTCCTGGATATCCATGTTAATTTTCTGTCTCATTGATTTGTCTAATATTGACAGTGGAGTGTTAAAGTCTCCCAGTATTATTGTGTGGGAGTCTAAGTCCTTAGCAGGTCATAAAGGACTTGCTTTATGTATCTGGGTGCTCCAGTATTGGGTATATATATATTTAGGATTGTTAGTTCTTCTTATTGCATTGGTCCTTTTAACATTATATAATGCCCTTCTTTGTCTCTTTTGATTTTTGTTGGTTTAAAGTCTATTTTATCAGAGACTGGGATTGCAACTCCTGCTTGCTTTTTTTTCTCTCCCATTTGCTTGGTAAATCATCCATCCCTTTATTTTGAGCCTGTGTGTATCCTTGCATATGAGATGGGTTTCCTGGAGACAGCATACCAATGGGTTTTGACTTTTTATCCAATTTGCCAGTGTGTGTGTTTTGATTGGGGCGTGTAGCCCATTTACATTGAAGGTTAATATTGTTACATGTGAATTTGATCCTGCCATTTTGATGCTAGCTGGCTGTTTTGCCCATTAGTTGACCCAGTTTCTTCATTGCGTCGATGCTCTTTACCATTTGGTACGTTTTTGGAGTGGCTGGTACTGGTTGTTCCTTTCTATGTTTAGTGCTTCTTTCAGGAGCTCTTGTAAAGCAGGCCTGGTGGTGAAGAACTCTCTCAGCAATTGCTTGTTTGTAAAGGATTTTATTTCTCCTTCGCTGATGAAGCTTGGTTTAGCTGGATGTGAAATTCTAAGTTTAAAGTTCTTTTCTTTAAGGATGTTAAATATTGGCCCCCACTGTCTTCTGGCTTGTAGGGTTTCTGCTGAGAGTTCCTTTGTAAGTCTGATGGGCTTCCCTTTGTGGGTAACCTGACCTTTCTCTCTGGCTGCCCTTAGTACTTTTTCCTTCATTTCAACACTGGTGAATCTGATGATTATGTGCCTTGGGGTTGCTCTTCTCAAGGAATATCTTTGTGGTGTTCTCTGTATTTCCAGGAGTTGAATATTGGCCTGCTTTGCTAGGTTGGGGAAGTTCTTCTGTGTAATATCCTGAAGAGTGTTTTCCAGCTTGGATTCATTCTCTCCATCACATTCAGGTACACCTATCAAACGTAGATTAGGTCTTTTTACATAATCCCATATTTCTTGGTGGCTTTGTTCATTTCTTTTTACTCTTTTCTCTCTAATCTTGTCTTCTCATTTTATTTCATTGAATTGATCTTCAATCTCTGATATCCTTTCTTCTTTTTGATTGATTTGGCTATTGAAACTTGTGTATGCTTCGCGAAGTTCTCATGTTGTGTTTCTCAGCTCCATCAATTCATTTATGTTCCTCTCTAAGCTGTTTATTCTCATTAGCATTTCATCAAACCTTTTTTCAAGGTTCTTAGTTTCTTTGCATTGTGTTAGAACATGATCTTTTATCTCAGAGAAGTTTGTTATTACCCACCCTCTGAAGCCTGTTTCTGTCAATTCCTCAAACTCATTCTCCATCCAACCTTATTCACTTGCTGGTGAGGAGTTGTGATCCCTTGGAGGAGGAGAGGTGTTCTGATTTTGGGTGTTTTCATCCTTTTTGTGCTGGTTTCTTCCCATCTTTGTGGATTTATCTACCTGTGGTCTTTGTAGTTGGTGACTTCCAGATGGGGTCTCTGAGTGGATGTCCTTTTTGTTGCTGATAAAGTTATTTCTTTCTGTTTCTTAGTTTTCCTGACCTTGCTTGCCTGGGGATCACCTGCAGTGGCTGCGGAACAGTAAGGGTTGCTGCCAGTTTCTTCTTCTGTTATCTTTGTCCTAGAAGGATACCTGCCAGATATCAGCCTGAGCTCTCCTTTATGAGGTGTCTCTGGATATATGGGGGTCAGGAACTGCTTGAGGAGACAGTCTACCCTTTAGGAGCTCAGGTCCTGAGCTGTGAGCTCTGTTGTTCTGTTCAGAGCTGCTGGGCAGAGTCTGCTGCAGCAGAACTCATAAACGCCTTTTTTTCCCAGGTGCTCTGTCCCAGGAAGGTGGGGCTTTAGTTATAAGTTCCTGTTGTGCTTCTGCCTGTTTTCAGAGATGCCCTGCCCAGTGGGGAGGTAGCCTAGTCACAGTCTGCAAGCAGAGGTGTCTCTGAGCTGCCATGGGCTCTGCCCAGCTGCTGTGTGAACTTCCTTGCAGTTTTGTTTATAGGGGTATAGTTAGAACTGCCTCAGTAATGGTGGTCTGCCTCAGTAATGGCGGACTGCCTTGGTAATGGCAGATGCCCTTCTCCCCATAGAACTGGACTGTCCCGGGTCCAGTTGTGCTTGTTGTGAAACTCTCAATCCGGAGCATTTCAGATTGCTGGTCTTTGTGGGGGTGGGACCGACCAAGCCAGATCACCTGGTTCCCTGTTTCAGCCCCCTTTTCTTCAGTTGAACAGGCAACTCTGTCTCCCAGGTGTTAACAGCTACCAGTTGAAACGGCACCTGGATTTGCGTGAGTTTTTTTGTGGAGACCTGCTGCTCCAGCTGAAACAGCTGCACTAGAGACTCGTAGCACTCTTTCGCCCAGGAATGCCCTGGTCTGTGGGCAGTAAAAATTTGTTTGGAAATGCGGTGATTACTCACCCTCTCTGTTTTCACTGGGAACTGCAATCCAGAGCTGTTCCTGTTTGGCCATCTTGGATCATCCTCCCACTATTTTTTCTTAAGGCAATCATTAGCTTCTTTAGGATATACTGGGCAGCATTGCATGTGTATGTGTGCATGATGCACATACATATACATGTTATTTACATAAACGTGTATGTGTTTATATGGGAGAGAACATTAATTGTATGTCTAAAATCTTAAGATTCAAAGGCAATTTTAAAATGCGTAACAATGGAACAAAAAGATTTCAATATGAATATATATATAGTTTGTATAATAGATATGTGGATTTTTTTAATTTTAAATTTAAATTTAAATTCTTTTATTTTTTTTTTTACCCCTCCCCCCAAATTTAAATTCTTTTAGACACAGGGTCTCACTCTGTCACCCAAGCTAGAGTGCAGTGGTGTGTTCACAACTCACAGCAGCCTTGACCTCTTAGGCTCAAGCAATCCTCCTACCTCAGCCTCCCAAGTAGCTGCAATAGATGTGATTTTTTAAAAAGCTATGAATAAATTGAACTTTGCAATATCATAATTTAAATGTACCAGGGAAATGTTGCTGTTTCAAGATAGCATGAAATAGCATTGGTGACTGTGGCCTGTAAATTATTTTTATGATTCAAAAGAGTTTTGAAATTTATTTTTCTTAGCAGCTAGCAAACTTCTCTACTTATCTATGTTATACATATTCTTGATATGGAAAGATCACCCCATTATATGTACACACACGCGTGCACGCACACACACACACCCACACACACACACACACACACACACACACACACACACTGGAGACAAAGTCTCACTGTGTCACCCTGGCTGAAGTTCAATGGCACAGTCTCAGCTCACTGCAACCTCTGCCTCCTGGGTTCAAGCGATTCTTGTGCCTCAGCCTCCCAGGTTGCTGGGAACACAGATACGCGTCACCACATCTGGCTAATTTTTTGTATTTTTCATAGAAACAGAATTGCCCCATGTTGCCTAGGCTGGTGTCGAACTCCTGAGCTCAGGCAGTCTGCCCACCTTGGCCTCCCAAAGTGCCAGGATTATAGGCATGAGCCACCATGCTTGGCCTCACCTATAATATTGAACTAGTGTTGCTGTCTTTTTATTCACTCTGTGCCTCAGCTTCCTTCAGTAAACCTAATTAGAGCCAGTTGTCTTGTAGGATTTGTTGGTGATGTGTATAATTCTCTTTATAGCAAATTCCACTGACAAGCAAATTATTTTGCTTAATATCTGAAAAAGTCATTAAATTGTAAGATTGCATTTTTAAAATATGCAACATACTGTATATCTATGCATTACATTAGAGATGTCAGCCTAAATTTTCAAGTGCTAGTTATCATTTTAAGCTGTTATTCATTTTTAACATTACAAATGAATTTATTATGTCTAAATAAGGTTAAAATTATTACTTTTTAAATTGCAGTATTGGATTTTAGTTATTTTGAAGACTGTGTTGCATTAAAATGTAACTTTATATGGAACAGGGAATATTGCTACAAATAGTTGAATTAGAAAGAAAACTGGAAAACCTTTCCTCTCTGGTTTTTGTTTTCTCTCTCCTCCTCTTCACTACTGATTTTTTTTAAAGACCAGTTATGTTTTCCCTGTTCTACTCTCTCCCATTTTATTCCTTCATTGCTATAGACTGTCTCTGCCCATACTACCTCTTCCCTGGTATCTGAACAAGATCGCTATATCCTCTTAATTTCTGTATTCAGTGAACAATTCCCAGTAGTTCTCTTTCTTGGCCTTTCTGAAACAACTTATACTATTGACTGTTGATTCATTTCTCTTCTAAAATTCTGTACACTTTCGCCTTCTGGTCAGACAGTTCTCTCCTGATCCTTTTGTATTGTTCCTTTTTGGCCCTCCTGTGTCCTCCTGTTTCTCTTAAGGAGGAATGAAAACTATAAGATGTAATCACTTGGTTGATATTCTACCTAAATTTGACACAACTACAGTAGTCTCCCCTTATCTGAGGTTTTGCTTCTATGGTTTCAGTTACCCACAGTCAACCAGGGTCCGAAATTAGGTAAATTATAGTATAATAACATACTTGAGAGAGACCACATTCATTTAACTTTTATTACAGTATTTTATTATTAATATAATTGTTTTATTTTATTATTAATTGTTATTCTTTTGCTGTGCTTAATTTATAAATCAAACCTTATCATAGGTGTATTTGTATAGGAAAAAACATAATATATATAGGGTTCAGTACTATCTCTAGTTTCAGGCATCCACTGGGGGTCTTGGAATGTATTTCCCATCGATAGAGAAGGGAACATGACTATAACTAGAAGTTGTATATATAAAGTAGTTTTGTTGTCTTTATAAAAAAATCAATTTCATCTAAAAAATTAATGTCATTTACTGTCTTGGGTTAGGAAATAATTTATTTCTAGGCCTAATTTTTACTATTACTTTGACATGAATTTGCATTTTGTTTTCTTTCAAGTAGTTTCAGTTAGTTTAAAATTTCAACTAGTTTGAATTCCAAGGATTCATGGACTATTTGAATTGAAATAACTCTGTTAAGGAAATTTATGTTGGATCTTGAAGTACAATTTAATGTAATTCCTAAAAAGGGATCTGTCATATCATGTAATTGTTAGGGATGATTAGACTTTTTATTTTGTATCTTTAAAATAAGTTTCTTTTAGCACAGAGTGCTTTACTTACAGTATTGCTAATCACTTTTTAGTATGGAAATGCATCTTTTTTTTCCACTCAAAGTTTTGTTTTAAGCATTAAGATGCTTTTTTAAGATTTTCTTCAAATGTAGAACTTTGAAGTAGCTGAGTCCTGTCACTTTTACTTCACAAATAGGAATTCTCCAAATGGTTCTCTACAAATGGGCCTCATTTCTTGGCCAGAAATCTTGTATTTACCTTTATTTTAAAGATGGATAATAGGACTTGCTTTATGAATAAGCATTCTACAATCATTAACAAGACTTGTTCAAACCAAAAATAGGGATATATTTCCCAAGGAGGGTGAGCTCAATAAATCAGATGACTGGAGTTGGGAAGGATAGTGGTGAGTCTGTTTGTAAACTTTGGGTTTCTGAATGTTAATTTTAAGCTTCCTTTTTAAAAGGCCAGTGTTTGTAGAGCTTATCCTGTCAGCAATATCCTGTGTCAATTGTCAGGTCATGTTTAGCATGTGGAGATGTATTAATCTGCCATAGCTAGCATTGTAAGAGGCTGGGATAAGGAGAGGGCTCAAGCAGATGAAGAGGGATTAACTGTGTGGATTGAGCAAACTCCTCAATCACTGAACCAGTGATTTTACAAAGGATTAGCTGCTGCTTTTACAAATATTGATTACTGATTTGCTACTCAGAATGGAGATGACATAACTTGTGTGGTTGCCATGTAGTGCTCTATGTGAAGTGTACATCATTCATATTAATGGATTTGTCATAGGCATTACAGAAACTGACAGATTAATTATAGCAGCAGTTGCTAGAGCTGTTATGGTTAAGGTTGTGTCAACATATCTATTAAAACTTCAGTATTCTAGAAGTTTATAGTATAGCCATAAAATTCATTTTCCCAGGTGGAATTTGTAATACCAGTTATTGCCTGGCACAGTAATTTTTATGCATATTATTACATCAATTTGAAGACATTTAAGTTGACATAGAGCAAAAATACATTGTGTTATTTTTGTAACATCAACAAATTTAGATTCATTTTGGAAAATTTGTCAGAAATGCTAGCTTTCTAAACAAAACATGTCTAGTTCATGTGGACATCTAACAATTCATTTGTATTTTTCCCAGATCAGGAATTGTTTTGAAGCCTTTGGCTATGTTTCTATAAGTACATGGAGACTTTTAGAAAATGTAGGAATATCTGGGTAATTAAAAGTTAATTATTTTGTTTTCATTGAAGTAACTTTTTATTACTCTAAAAATTAGTAGCAAGAATTAGAATTATCTGTATCAGAGAAAATATGTTTAATTCTTTTAAGCAATCATTTGTTTTGCAAATGTTTTCTTTATGTCACAACAGGAAAGCTTTTCAGAGAGTTCAGTTGTATCTTAAAGGGTAAGCTGGAAGCTTTTTAGGCAGTGAAAGTGGTGAGGAGTGAGTAAGTGGAGAAAGGTGAGGGAATAGCACATTTCAGGCAGAGTGAAAACTTGTGTGAGTACATGAGACTTGGCCTATTTAAAAAATAGCCAGGTGTGTGAACATTCTCAAAGTAGTACCTTCACAATGTGTTGAGAATATTGTTTTCAGATTGTATCACTGTACTATAAAACTATACTTGTATTGATTAAATTTTCTAGATTAATGGGTAGCATTTTTCTGGCTACGATTTTAATAATATAAATTGATTTAAATGACTTAAAAGCCTATTTTTTGTTTTTTATTTTAAATATTATGTAAAATTTTAATTGTGTAATACATGCTTATAACAAAGTTGTTACCCCTCTCCAAAAGAAAAAATAAAACATTCCCTACACTCCCTAGAAGTAAGAACTACTAACAGTTCTATGTGCTCTTCTAGACTTTTTTTCTGAGTTGTAAGAATATATATGTGCTGGAAAAAACATGGAAGCAGATATTTCTTAAATTAAAAAAAAATGGTATAGCACACCGGGTGCAGTGGCTCACGCCTGTAATCCCAGAACTTTGGGAGGCCAAGGTGGGTGGATCACAAGGTCAGACAGGAGATCGAGACCATCCTGGCTAACGTGGTGAAATCCCGTCTCAACTAAAAATGTAAAAAATTAGTCAAGCGTGGTGGCATGCACCTGTAGTCTAGCTACTCAGGAGACTGAGGCAGGAGAAATGCTTGAACCCAGGAGGTGGAGGTTGCAGTGAGCCGAGGTCGCACCACTGCACTCCAGCCTGGGCGACAGAGTGAGACTCCATCTAAAAAAAATAGTATATCATGATATATATTAGTATACCTGTGTTTTTCAACCAACTATTATGGACATCTTTCTTCATTAGTATATATCTTTCCATATTAATACATACAGATCTATAGCAGTATTTAGAATGTCTTCATAATATTCCTCTTAGTGAGCATTTTCCATCTTTCTGCTTTCACAAATGGTATATCAGTGAATATTCTGGTTTATACACCATTAGGTACCAGCACTTTAATTTGTAGGATAGATTGTAAGGAGTAAATTATCAGGGTATTGTCATTCTCATCCACAAAGCTCTATTAAGCTACACTCCCCAAAAGAGGGTGAGTAGAGATGAGAGTACCATCTCTTCTTGCCCTCCTGTTTGATATTCTTAATCTTTGCAGTTTTTGCCAGTCCTGTAAGTTAATAAGTAGTATACTATTTTCATTTGTTTTATTTAATTTTTAGTCAGGTTTATTCATTTGTTTGTTTATTCAGCAAAATTTAACAACTACTTCCTGTGTTCCAGGCCCTAGGGATACAGCAGTGAACAAGACAGTTGTGGTCTCTGGGCTGATGGAACTTACATTCTAATGGAGGTTGGGGGAGCTGGGGAAAGACTACAAATCAATAAACACTCATCTCTTTTCATGTTTATTAACCTTTGTACTTATTCCACGAGTTGCTTGGTTCATATCCTTTACCTGATTTTCTATTGACCTGTTCATTTTTTCTTATTAATTTGCAGTTCATTATCTATTGTGACATCCATGCAAATGTTTTCTCCTGTAAATACA
Source organism: Alouatta palliata (assembly GCA_004027835.1). Lineage (NCBI taxonomy): Eukaryota > Metazoa > Chordata > Mammalia > Primates > Atelidae > Alouatta > Alouatta palliata. The sequence goes on from PVKV010008704.1 coordinate 73,012, forward strand.
CCTTGAAAAAGTCATCATTTGACAAGTTAATGACTGTACCAGTTCTTATCCATGTATGGAATTATAGCAGTACACATGACTTCTTTGGTTGTTGAGAAAGAATTGGACTAAGTCTTAAATTTCCATAATTCAGCATCCTCTGAGGAATTCGTAAAAATTATTTTTGTATTTTTAAAAGTATATTAGAACTGTGAGTCTGGTGTGAGACTTGAATTTTAAGTCTTTTTTTTTTTGTATTTTGAAGAGGTCATTGCATATTTCATATATTTATGAGCAAACTACAGATTGAGAGTTCAGACCATTTTATTGCCTTACCCTTCTCTGAGGTAACTGCCAGTACCTTACAGGGCAAATGCGGGAGCACTGAACTGCTCTTGATGTGATGTTCAAGTGTGGCTGAACAGCACTGGTTGTTTACATGAAGTTACATCAGTTGTTGTGTGTTGTTAGCAATCATTTTGTTCTGCTAAGTATTCCATGAGTTTCTTTTTCAGAGTCTTAATTTTGACATTTCTAATTTGAACTAAATAGTTAAAATTTCTTGGTGAAATTGTTCTGGTAATGACAACTCTTAGTTGGGAGAAAAGGGGATCAAAGCTCTGGCAGCCCCTGCAGTGAGACAGTCCACACAGTGAACATATTACTTAATTGCCTTTTGAAGTCTTGCTTATAGTAAATATCAGTTTCTATATTTGTCAGGTTTTTTTTTTTTTTTTTTGCCCAGACTGGAGTTCCACGGAGTGATCTTGGTTCACTGCAACTCCTGACTTCAAGTGATCCACCCGCTTTAGCCTCCCAAAGTGCTGGGATTACAGGTGTGAGCCACCGCACCCGGCTACTTTAGCTAAATGGGCACTTTTAATATTATATGTTCCATCCCAATTTTCCTCCTTTTTATTATGTTTCTTCATGATGATGGTTATAAAGTTTAGAACTAAACGGGAGTGTTAGTAATTGGGAAAGTAGATACTAAAATGGAAAATAAATATAAGTATGACCTCTTTGTTCTTCATTTCCTATGGCTATCTTACCTCTCATTCTTCTCCCTCATTGGTTTCTTGAGTCTCTTTATCAGTGGGGAATAGCAACTGACCATGAGCTTCTCAAAGGCAAGGACTGTAGCTGTACCTCTTGCCTCATCACAGTGCCTGGCACATATTGGGTGCTCAGTAACTGCCTGATGAATGAACAAACACATGCAGGTAACTGCTTAATACTGTTTTTTATTGCGAGTCTCTCTCTCTCTCTCTCTCACACTCGCTCTCTCGAGACTACTGTGAAAGGTGTATTAAATGTTTACCAAATTATTTTAATGACCCCAAAGTTAGGTTGTTATAAATAAAAATCATTATCTGCATTATCATTTATATTTCTGGCATTTTTTTTTCTGTTTTCAGTGTTGTACTGATTGCAGAACTATGTTTTATCTATATATTGTTTTTTTTTTTATTTTGCAGAGAACATTAGCTTAGAGCATATTTTACAAATCCTATATACAAAACAATGTTTTTAAATATACCATTCTGAGCTATATAGATGATTTTGTTTAAAATTATACTTCTACATTTGAAAGAGCTACCTTCGGTGATTTCCATGCACACTCAAATTTCAGTCTATGATCCCCTTGCTCAAATTCTAGTGAAAAAGACATACTTTTGACAATTTTTTTAGCCTGATATTGTAAATACCACAGGAATGCCTATGTCTGCCTTTCTGGCCAGTCTCACAAATGGCTCTTAAAGTTACTCCCCTTTGAAACTAAGGATCAGGAAAAGGATTAAGCATGTGGTATACTTTTATTTCCAGAGTAAGAAGAAAAGCTGCTACACATGAACTGTTCCAATATTGAAGTTTTAGTATGAATTCTCTAGTAATTTACCCAGTTATATGGATAACAATGCTTTATAATCCTTTCAGTTACCCAGGTGTACATATGGTTACCAGTTCATACTGAAGAGTAGACTCAGGCATTTTATCATTTTCAGTAACATGTTGTTCTGTGGACATTTTGTGGATACAAAAGTAGGCATATGCTTAAAATTTTTACAGACTAGAATTGTCCTGTCACTGAGTTAGAACTTCATAGGTCAGTTGCTGATTTGTTTTTGTGTTAAGATGATCTTCATCCAGGTTTATGTCCCTACAAAGTCATTAAACTTTGTAAATTGATAAATAAGTGTATTAATTTCACCCCCAGCCTGGCTGCTTGTTCAAGGATATGGCTCTTGACTTAAGCAGCAACAAAAAAGAGTTGTGTTAGCTTCTTGTGGAGAATGGAGCTTTTTCTTGAGATTTAATATTTACCAGAAGTCTAATCAAGGCAAACAGGATTTTGGAATGATTGTATGAAAATTGTGCAGGGTTTCTGTTCTTATAGATATTCTATGATCTTTTCTTTGAGTTTAACAAAGCTGTTTGGGAGCTAGCTGTATACTTGGGCCTCCTAGTTTTGTACTCTTTAGAATTGCTTTTACTGAATTTCACTTTGGCATTAGGCTTTTGGCTCAATATGTATGATGTTATACAAAACAGCCCTATTAAACTTTTATATACTGTAAAAATGTTATTGAAGACATTGAGAACACATGGGATAAATTTCTTTCTGTTTCAGTACCAGGAGCCAGAAATAGTTGTGTTTTCTTCCCTGAACAATGATCTGTATTTATCTTCTGGACAATGGCTCATATACTTTATTGTATTTTTTGCTTCATGTTGGTTGTTATAAAGCTTATAACTGAATTTTTGGCCTACTCCTCACAAGTGTAAATGACTTTGTAGTTCCAAGTTGTTTTCTGTTCCACTCTGACTTCTAATTTTGCCTTGATTAGAAAAAAAAAATTGAAATAGTGACACAGAAAAGTTACAGTAACACAAAGAGTTCCCTTATACTTTTCACCCCAATTCCCCTAACATTAGCATTTTTCTATATGGGTATTTGCTTTGTCACTCCCCCTCCTCCCCTTTCTTACCCTTCCCTTCTTTTCCATCTTCCATCTTCCCCCTCCCTCCCACTCTGTGCGTATACACACTGATAGCTTCTGCTTGCTTTTAATTTGCCTCACCAAATGTATCTATACAAATGCCTGTGAAATGCTTTTTGGGGGGATAAAGAGGCAGTATATTACTAAATTAACAATAATAATAGGTAAGAATATATGAATTTCATATCTATATTGAAAAAAGAGAGTTATAAAACAAATGTTTCAGGTGGAAGGAAAACAAATTGTGTGTGTGTATCTATAAGAGAGAGGGGAGAAAGATTACATACACATATGTTTTTAAGAAGATGCTTATCATTCCTTAAACCAAGGTAGGTACTTTGAATGACAGAAGAGGTGAAATGCCAAAACTTCTTGATTTAAATAAAAAATTAGATAGTTTCCTTCTTAAATAGAAAGAGGTATACTATTTATTTATGAATACTAAAGCATGAAGAATGTTTGGGAATATATTTGCTTTAGTAATCAAGCTCAGTTTAGTATATCAGATAATCAGAGTAGGACTGTGAAACAGAGTGAGAGCCTTAATTCAGCAGTTTGCTTTCTATTAAAATAATAATAGTCATAAAATAATTTCATAAGTGATAATTTTCAAACTATGCATTTGTCACTTATTTTTCTTATTTATTCATATTAACCACCCTTCAATAATAAGGTTATTTTGAGAGATGGGAAAAGAATGACAATTGTTTATGTACCTATTCTTTTTCCTAAGACAAAAACATAAGTTTTATTAAACTGTACAATGTAGAAGACATTATAACTCTAGATATTCCTATTTCAGACACTTAAGATATAATCTTATATTATTAGTGACCCTAAACTTTTTGTATAAAGAATAGGAAAAATAAATTAATAAAAATGAATTTAAAGAATATTACAAATTATTAAAATGTTACTTAGAATAATTTTAAAAATTTATACCTCAAAATACACAACATAAACCTATTGCAAAAATAAGTAAATTAATGAAAGAATTGTCCTATGGCCTATGTAAAAATAAAGCATAGTTGAGGGGAAAGAAGCTAAAGAATTCAATCTAAATTATACTCATTTCTTATTTCTGTGCAGTTTGCTAGATGAATCTGTGTACAAAAGGAGCCTCTTTTTCCTTCCATAAACATCATTTTTCCCCATTACTAATTTGTTCCATGTTTGCGTATATGTTTCTAAACCAAAATGGCAGTATTTCAAAAATACATTTTTAAGAAGTGAAATTGAGCCAAAATCTTACAAATGAAACAACAGCCCATATTTTAAATGTATGGTATATTGGCCGGGTGCGGTGGCTCATGCCTGTGATCCTAGCACTTTGGGAGGCTGAGGTCAGGAGTTTGAGATCAGCCTGGCCAACATGGTGAAACCCCATCTCTACTAAAAATAAAAAATTAGCTGGGTGTGGTGGCACCCAGGTGTGGTGGCACATGCCTGTAATCCCAGCTACTTTGGAGGCTGAGGCAGGAGAATCGTTGAACTCGGGGGTGGGGGGGATGGGGGGGCAGAGGTTGCAGTGAGCCAAGATTGCACCACTGCACTCCAGCCTGGGCGAAAGAGACTCTATCTCAAAAAAAAAAAAAAAAAAAAAAAAGTACGGTATATTAAAAAATATATATCATATTACACTTAGGGAACTAATATTAAATAATAGTGATTGCTTTAATGCCATAGAAAAGTAATGCAATGATGTTGTCTGACTCAGTTTCTGTAGATGCCATTCATTTATTCCATCATCAGTGGAACATAGCATTTCAGAAAATGGGTTTTTGGGCAGGTAGATGTAAGGTCCTGGCACCACTTATTGTGTGTGACCTTGATTTCTGATTGGTAATACAGAATTAGTAATACTTACCTCTTAGGGTTCTATGATGATGAAATGCGATGATGACTGGTGTCATCATCTTTACCTAATTCATGGTAAAGGCTCAATAAATGTTAACTGTTGCAATGCTGGTATTTGTAATCATGCCACTGATAGTGCATTTAAAAAAATATTTAAGCTTATAGTGTAGAGATAAAAGAAACAGTTGTGTTTGATACAGAGATGGCATAGGTAAGGAAGAAAGAAGTAGGACCTATTATTATTATTATTATTATTGAGACGGTGTCTCACTCTGTTACCCAGGCTGGAGTACAGTGGTACTATCATATGCAGCCTTGAAATCCTGGGCTCAAACGATCCTCCCCTCCTGCCTTCCGAGTAGCTAGGACTACATGTGTGAGTCACCATGCTTGGCTAATTAATACATTTTTTATAGAGATGGAGTGTTACTGTGTTACCTAGGCTGTCTCAAACACCTGGCCTCAAGTGATCCTTCTGCTTCAGTCTCCCAAAGTGCTAGAATTACAGGTGTGAATCACTGCCCCCACTTGAGGACCTATTATTGTTACTGTTTAATTTTTTTTATCTGAGATAGAGTCTCACTCTGTAGCCCAGGCTGGAGCTCAGTGGATCTCGGCTCACTGCAACCTCCTACTGACTCCCAGGTCCTGGTTCAAGCAGTTCTCCTACCTCAGCCTCCCAAGTAGCTGGATTACAGGCACGAGCCACCATGCCCAGCTAATTTCTGTATTTTTTAGTAGAGATGGGGTTTCACCATGTTGGCTAGTCTGGTCTTGAACTCTTGACCTCATGATCTGCCTGCCTTGGCCTCCCAAAGTGCTGGGATTATAGGCGTGAGCCACCGCACCAGGCCTACTGTTTAAATTTTATACATAAATTGTTTGACTTTTCTTTTAAAATGCCTTCAACAAATTTTCAGTGAAGCTGAGTTTATGTTTTCTAGTTTTCTACTTGGGGTAATATTTAGAAAAGAGTCTGGCACATAATATAGACTAGTAAAATATTGTTTAATATATAAGTTAAGAGCATTCCTTTTCATTTATGCTAATCTTTACTACACATAATGCTGTCAAATATTTGTTCATTCATCAGACTTGCTTTTGGCCAAATATCTATAACCAGAAAGAAAGTCATATGGTTAAAAGATGTTTAACATTCATGTTTTCTTTCTAGTGGTTTATATTTTCATCTTTCTTTTTTTCTTGTGTGTGGAACAATGGACTTGTGGCAAATCTGAGTTGCCTTTTAAAAATAATAGCACTAGTAAGAGGTAACATTTCTTAAAGAGTTATCGTAAGTGCTTTCCTACTAAATCCCCACGGTAACTCTCCATAGTATGCTTTCCTATTACCTACATTGAAAGATTTGAAAACTAAAGCTTAATGAAAGTGAGTAACTTGCTAAGTAACAGAGCTGGTTGCCAACATGCAATCTGAATACAAACCCAGGGTTTTGAACATGATTCTAAAATGCAGTATCACTTTGGGGCACCTTTATTGTGGTAAAGAGATGCATTAAATTAAAACCCAGTTCATAATTGTATATATTTAATTTTATAATATTTAGATTCTGTGAACATTTTGATGTATTTAAAATTACATTTTTAACTTAAGGAGAAGTGTATTCCATTTTAAGCTTGCATCTCATTTTCTGAAAGTGTGTATTATAGACTTTTTAAAAAGACTATTATTTTTCTGAATCTAATGCTTTACTTGCTGCAGAGCAGATGACTACGATATAGGCAGATAAACAGTAGCTGAGAAGTTACTTTACATGGAAGGTAAAATTTGATTTAAATTCTTTATGTGGAATCTAAAGATCTGTTATTAAAAGGCAGCCTTTGCTGAAATATGAAAACACAGAGGGTGCTCTGTATTATAAATATATAAACTAGTAGTCTTGTCTCTAAAGTGAAATTTCTCATAGTTAACCTTATTTTTAAATGATTGATTCAGTATGTTGATATGCTATCTTCCCTGGAAATAATGGAGAGATTCTTATAAGGTTTTCCACAAATTAATAACTCTAGAATTTTTAGATAAAAGCCATATTTAAAAATAAGGAGCAAGTTTAATATATTTTAACAATGTGATACTGGTGGTTTATTGTTAGACCAACGAACTAGAAATCTTAAAGATATATTTTTTTTAACATCTACTTTTATGAGAAAGGGACAGCAGTTCTATATTAAAGATTTATCTAAAGAAGCAATCTTCAGATATGTAATAAGATAGTTCAGCTTCTGGTCATATACATAAGTGTATGTTAAAGTAAAAGAAGCAGTTTTAAATGAATGGAGAAGGATAATTGGACTCTGTCATATAATTCACATATGCTATTGATCTGTGACTTTTTGAACATATTTTAATGGATGTTGGTGAACACAATTCATTTCAGATTTCTTTTCATTATTCTGGAGTCTTGCCATTAGAATTTTTCACATTTTGGTAGATTTCTACAAAAATTAGTAGCAGCAAGAAAGGAAGGAAGAAAAGGAAAGGAGAAAAGAGGAGAGGAGGGGGAAGAGGGGAAGGGAGGAAAGAGGAGACAGGAGGAAATGGAAGGAGAGAAGAATGAAAGGGAGGAGGAGGAGAGGAGAGGAGGAAGGAAGAGATATAAAATAGACCTATTGAAGGCATAGTGGAATTTGCCACTCCAACTCCTTTAGAGTTAATAAAGGCAAACTTGAATTATCCTCATGGTTATTCAGTTTTTACTTCGTAGCCATCAAAATGACTGGCCACTTTACAGAGGAGGGAAGAGATTAGCAGATAGTAAACCCTTGAGTTGTAACCTCTGCTTTTACCCCAGTGTAGTCACACGGGCTGCTGTATCAGTTTTTAAAGCGTTTTCCCCAAGGCATAATAACCCTCCTGAGAATTCTGTGGTTCTACTAATTCAGAGTTGACCATCTTTATATCAAAGCATGGTGTGAGATTTTTTGTTTTAGTTTTTCTTAAAAGAAATAATCATGATAGGCTTAGAGATCACTAGTACTAGTATATTCATTGGTGAATCCCTTCTGAAGAAAGTAATGGTGCTGTGATGAGAAAACAAGCTTTTTGAAAAGTCTATGCTAAAATAACATAATTTATCCTCTTTTAGAGTTATGGCAGTGGTTATTATTTGAGATGCCTGTTGAATAGTTAGTATTTTGTTTTTGCTACTAAAAATACTGATAAACAGATTTGAAATTCAAAATTTCCCACATGGAGGGGAGAATTATTCAAATATGAAAAATATTTAATTTATATATTTATTTCTCTCAGGCCAAGGTTCTAGATGGATATGAAACATTTTAAATGGCATAAAATAGTTCTATGTGAGATGTAAAAGAAATTACTAGTTGTTCTACAAAAAATATGTTGTGAACAATTTCGACATTGATATCATTGAAACTTCAATCCATTTTGGACCTTGGCCATTTGCTACTGAAAGTACAAGAAAAATATTAGTGTGGATATATTTCATGAAGTCCTAAAATTGGGAGGGCTTTGGAGATTATTGAACCTAATTTTTTCAGATTTTAAAAGAAGAAATTAAGTCCAGAGAGGCTGAGTGACGTGTTTAAAGTAAAAAAAAAAAAAAAATGTATAAAATTGGGATTTCATTACAGACTTTAACCTCTGCCATGGATTTTGAAGTCAGTATCAATGTAAAGCTGAGCTTCTGGATATGTGCTACACCACTAAAAAATTTTATTTAATATTTATATCCAAGTTAAGTGTAGGCTTCTCTTCTTTGTTGGTGCATAGTATTCTTATTTTGTTTTAGTTCTTTGTTTACTTTGCAGATATGCTAGTGAATTTTTATACTTAAAAGCCATTAGAATAAGAAACAAAGTGTTTGCATCCCTGCATCTTTGTATCTATTATATAATTTCTAGAAACAGGGAAAATAGCATCTAAGTTTATGTGTGCTATTAAAGTGAAATTAAACTGCACTTGTGGAATGATGAATTCTGAGCCAGTCACAGCTCTGGGAACTGAGGCTTATTTATGGACTATTTCTTAAAGCTAAGTACTAAATGTACCCTTCAGTCAAAAATTTCAGTAAGATAGTGGACATCAACTGGAAGGATAATGGAAGCAAAACAGAAAGCATTTCTCTACCTTTGTACAAAATGACAATGCATTGGGATTGTATTGGTATTATGACATACTGGCACCTGAAAATGTACTTGCATTCTCTTTACCACTTCTTAAGAAAAATGAACTAGAATTGGAGAAGCTAATCTAGATAATAAAATAACCACTGGTGGATAGGTGAAAGTATCACCATCATGAAATAACATTTTTGGAGAATCAAAGCCTAATAAATGTTTTAAATGTAAAGCAATCATTAAGTGGGTAGATACTTTTTTAAAAAAATGGGTCTATTGGCAAGGCATGGTGGCTCATGCCTGTAATACCAGCACTTTGGGAGGCCAAGGCAGGCATATCACTTGAGCCCAGTAGTTCAAGATCAGCCTGGGCAACATGGTGAAACTTTGTCTCTACAAAAACTGCAAAAATTAGTCAAGCATGGTGGTATGCACCTGTGATCTCAGCTACTCAGGAGGCCGAGGTGGGAGGATCGATCGCTTGAGCCCAGAAGGCAGAGGTTGCAGTAAGAAAATCATGCCACTGCACTCCAGCCTGGGCTGCATTTTTGGAAGTTTACTACATGAGTTTAGAAGAGATAAAAGGAAGCACTATCTACCCCCAGGAGGTGGCCAATTTATGGAGGTCAGTATCAAAACTATTAGGTGAAAATGAAGAATTTTAAAAGGCTTAGATAAATTTGTAGATGCTTTATTTATATGAATTGACAGGAAAAAAGATATGATTGTATGATTGAGGAGAAATTTATTCTTTACTTTTTGCAGTTCAGGGAATGCAGTCACATCATGTGGTGACACAGAATATTTGACTAAATGGACCAGCATCTTGACTCAGAGTGAAAATTCTTACAAACAATAACAATCTTCTTAAATGTATCTTTCTTTTCCAATATAAGGGAAAAGGAAACTTCAGTTACATATAGGTGGTAGAAAAAATTACACTAGTTGAAAGCTTAGTGTTCATATTGAAAACTATATAAATGCCAACTAAAAAAGGGAAAATTGAAGGCAGAAAAAGGTGAAACTCAGGAACCCAGTTGTCATTTTTCATAAATTTGAGATTAAAGAAGAGTGAACATATTAGTGCAATGAAGCCAATAATATGATTTATTTATGATAAAATAGTAAAAATAAGGCTTTGGATTTCTTAGAAGTCTAGCATTTACATTGATCACCAAAGTTGTTAAAATATTTCATTATTAAAAATAATGAAAACATCTCTATTTTGAAAATTCTTTGAATCATTGCACTTTGGTAGTGATGTGTCATGCTGTCTTAGAATAATTAATGCATTTAAAGAGGTGTCAGACTGGGATTGTGTGTGTGTGTGTGTGTGTGTGTGTGTGTGTACCAGGAGGAGTCTATTAATGTTAGGGAAGACCCAGGAATATAGTGTATTGAGGTACCCAATACTGGACAAAATTGTGAATTAACATTTGTTCATTTAGATTTAAGAAAAGAGGTATAAAAAAGAAAGGACCATTAGACCTCTCTTTCTCCTCAACTCTAGCTCTTTTTCTCCCCCAACTCTAACTCTCACCTTCATTCCCTCGCCTACTCCAGGGACTTGCATGCTGTTCTAGGCCTTGTCTTCTGAGTGAAGCTTCTTCGGTCTAGACACGTTTTTTTTCTACTTTTCTTTGTCCTACATACAGTTAATGCAATTGTCTACCTTGTTAATGCCAAGACTGACTTTAGACTAACCAACCTAACACCTGAAATTTGACTAAAATGATATCTCCTACCACAGAGTTCATATTTTTCTCTGAAATTAAAATATTTTTCATTTTGAAATAATTTTTAATTGTTAAAACCTTCTAAAATATAAAACTTATTTCTTAAGGATATTACAGGCATTTAAGCATTCTAGTGTTTTTCATCCTATATTCAAGAAAAAAAAAAGATAGTTTAATAAAATCACCAAGAGTGTGTAATACTTTAGTTTTAAGGTAATTTGGTTTTTTTGTTTGTTTGTTTTTTTGAGACAAGGTTTCGCTCTTGCTACCCAGGCTGGAGTGCAATGGCACGATCTCGGCTCACCGCAACCTCTGCCTCCTAGGTTCAAGCAATTCTCCTACCTCAGCCTCTCAAGTAGGGCGCACGCCACCATGCCCAGCTAATTTTTGTATTTTTAGTAGAGACAGGGTTTCACCTTGTTGACCAGGATGGTCTTGATCTCTTGACCTCGTGATCCACCCGCCTCGGCCTCCCAAAGTGCTGGGATTATAGGCATGAGCCACCGTGCCCGGCCGAAATTTGTTATTTTTATACTTTGTATCTCTTCCCTGCTTTTTAAATTCTAGTATCCATACCTGAAGTTTGCTGTACTATGTCTACTATATACAGTTTGTTTTTAAGGCAAAAGCTTTAAGACACATTCTAGAATACTTGAATTATGTTTTAGAAACAGTTACCTTATGAATAAAATATCCACCTAACTATAGGGAAGTTTGGATTTCACTACTGTCTTCTTTTCTGAATTGCTGGGAATATAGGCACTTGATTCTTGTTTATTTGAATCCATTGTGACCTTGTTACCATTTTCAATGCTTCAGATTCTCGAATTGCACATTGAAAGAAGACCCATTCCTTGCTGAGTTACCCTTGTACGGTGTCGATTTTAATGTCTAATATTTTGAACTGCTTTAGAAAAGTAGGATTATCATATAAGACATACATACACATTTTATAAAAAGAAAACTAGTCTTTCTCAGTATGTACTTTATTTCCTCGGGTACTGAACGTTTGTGGCCACTTAAGCAAGGCCATGTGATAAATTCCTGTAACACAGTCTGATCCCTAAAATATGGGTTAATTTTTTTTCTCCCCTTAGGATATAATTTTTTTTCATTAACCACTTTCACTTGAGTAAAAGGAAATCTTTTAACTGCTTTAGAAGTAGCTACAATGCTTAACTTGTATAGTTGCTGAATCATGCTTTTTCCTGTCTTTCTTTCTGATTAACTTTCTCTGAGCAACATCGTCTTATATCTACATTAGCATCCACTCATTTGAACGAATAGTTACAGTTATAACATATAACAATATTTAACTGTAATAGTTAATAAAAGATAACATTTACTGAATGCCTACTATGTGCTAAAGGACTAAGACCCAGGGCAAAACTCTTTTTTAGGACAAGGTTTGAATTTTAATAGTGAAACTGTGAATATGATTGTGAATTCACCAGAATGTTGTGTAATTGGCTGTGTTGCATAGTGAGATAATATAATTTCAGTGTATGGCAAACACATGACAGCTCTTTGTTGTTGCCTGCCAGATAGGCTTACATTAGCCTTAATTTCCTTTTCTTCATGTATCATTATGCCCGTATTTTTGTAGTCTTAATTGTTTATACCAATCTGATTCTTCCTAAATGATGACATAGCATTAATCATTGTAGGTATAGTGATATGAGGTCTAAATTATGTGAGAATTCATGTTTTTTTTTTAAAGGAAATTATGACTTTTTTATATCTTACAACAGATTTTCCATTCCTACCATCAAAAAGTATTGTCCATATGCTGACGGTGCTGTACAAACCAAATACCTTTTGTGTTTTAAAGAATTCACATGGCTATTAAGCAAATCCTGGATATTGGACAAATAGCAATAAAGGTTTAGAAAAATGAAATTTCAGTTAAAAAAAACTTACTCCCCCCACCCCCAGGGAAGAAATCAAAGCATGAATTTAGAATCAGAATAAGTATTGCTTTGTTTTTTTTTGAAAGAAAAAGAAGAGTAAGAGAGAAAGAAGAAAAAAAGAGAAAGGGAAAAAGAAGAAAAAGAGGGAGAGAGAACGGGAATCTTGCTCTATTGCCCAGGCTAGAATGCATTCTAAAAATGGGTATTGAAAAGCTCTTTTATACTAATAATTGTGTTATACAATGGAGACAGGAAGGAATAAGGGAGGAAAATAACAAACAGCCAACCAATATTTCATTTAAACCTATGAAATGCTATGCAATTGCTGGGGAGTGATTTACTTCCAACCATGTGGTCACTTTTAGAATAGATGTGATGTGTTACTGAAGAAAATGTATGTTTTGTGGATTTAGAGTAGAGAGTTCTGTAAATGTTTATTAAGTTTACTTGTT
>PVKV010008705.1:0-54196 GCA_004027835.1 Alouatta palliata
TTTTTGAGACGGAGTTTCGCTCTTGTTGCCCAGGCTGGAGTGCAATGGCGCGATCTCGGCTCACCGCAACCTCCGCCTCCTGGGTTCAAGCAATTCTCCTGCCTCAGCCTCCCGAGTAGTTGGGACTACAGGCACGTGCCACCATGCCCAGCTAATTTTTGTATTTTTAGTAGAGACGGGGTTTCACCATGTTGACCAGAATGGTCTCGATCTCTTGACCTCGTGATCCACCCACCTCGGCCTCCCAAACTGCTGGGATTACAGGCGTGAGCCACCGCGCCCGGCCACCATTCATTTTACATTCCCATCAGCAATTCATGATGGTTCCATTTTCTCTACATTCTTGAAACCTTTGTTCCTTTTGGTTTTTCGACACTGCGGAAGTGTCGAGTAGCATCTCCTTGTGGTTTTCATTTTCCTTCCTCTAATGATTAATGATGTTGAGCATCTTTTCATGTGCAATATTATTGACTGTACATGTCTTCTTCAGAAATATGTCTATTCAGACATTTTGTTTTTAATTATTGAGTTGTATATAAATCTATCAAACTTTTGATTTGCAAATATTTTTTCTAGTGTAATTGCCTTTACTTGATAGTATTTGTTGAAGCCCCCAAACTTTTAGTTTTGAAGTCCAATTTACTTATTTTTGTTGTTACTTATGCTTTTGGTGTAAAATCTAAGAAACCATTGCCTAACCCAAACTCATCAAGATTTACTCCTATTTTTCTTGTAAGAATGTTGTAGTTTTATCTCTTGTTTTGATATTTCTGATACATTTTAAGTTAGTTTTTTGTGTGCTTTAAGGAAGGGGTCAAACTTCATTCTTTTATGTATAGATATCCAGTTGTCCTAATACCATTTGTTGATAAGACTCTTATTCCCCTAATGAATAATTGTGATACCCTTGTTGAAAATAAATTGACCGTAAATGTTTTCCATTGTTTCATATTGTCTATCCTTATGTCCAATACTACACTGTCTTGTCTTGATTAATGTTGCTTTGGAGTAAGTTTTGAATTATGAGTCCTCCAATTTTGTTCTTTTTTTTTTTAAGTTTTTATTTGGGTACTGTGTCTTTGCTCTGTCACCCAGGCTAGAGTGCAGTAGCATGATCGTGTCTTACTGCAGCCTTGAACTACTGGGCTCAAACAGTCTTCCCACTTAAGCCTCCCAAATAATTGACTACAAGTGTACACCATCACACCCAACTAATAATTTAAATTATTTTGTGGAGACTGTGTCTCACTTTGTTGCCTAGGCTGGTGTTAAACTCCTGGATTCAAGTGATCCTCATGCTCTGGCCTCCAAAGTGCTAGGATTGCAGGTGTGAGCCACCTGGCCTCAACTTTGTTCTTTTTCACATTTGTTTTGGCTATTCTGTGTTCCTTTTATTTCCACATAAATTTTAGGATCAGTTTGTCAGTTTCTGCAAAGAAGTCACAAAATGAGCAACTCATAGGATGATGTACAATCCAGGAAAAGCTGGAGCTTGCTTTTGCTTATCACTCTCACCTCCTACACCTGTTCTTCAGCCTTCTTTCCATTAAAAAAAAATGGATACCTTTTTGCTACATATTTACATGTTTTTAGGATGGGAATGTTAACTTTTGATTTAGAAATATCTTTGCTACCACACCGGTTTAATTTTTATAGAGATGGAGCCTTGCCATGTTGCCCAGGCTGGTCTTAAACTTCTAGGCTCAAGCGATCCTCCTGCCTCAGCCTCCCAAAGCACTGTTATTAAAGGCATGAGACACTGTGCTTGTCTGCATTATGTTATTTAAAAAACAATGTATATACTTTAATTTAAAAATACGTATTGCTAAAGAATACTAATGATCATCTGAGCATTCAGTGAATTGTTTTCTTTTGTTAGTAGAGGCTCTTGCCTATGGTGCCTGATTGATCAGGGAGGTGGTTGCTGAAGGTTGGAGTGCCTGCATCAATTTCTTAAAATAAGACAGCAATGAAGTTTGCCACATAAATTTACTCTTCCTTTAATGAAAGCTTTCTCTGGAGCATGTGTTGCTCTTTGATAGAATTTTATCCACAGTAGAACTTTCAAAACGAGTCAGTCCTCTCAGATCCTGCCACTGCTTTATCAAGTAAGTTTATGTAATATTCTAAATCGTTCATTGTCATTTTGGCAAAGTTTACAGGATCTTTACTAGGAGTAGATTCCATCTCAAGAAACTACTTTCTTTGTTCATCCATAAGAAGCCACTCTGAGGCCAGGTGCAGTGGCTTGTGCCAGTAATCCCTACACTTTGGGAGGTCAAGGCAAGTGGATCACCTGAGCTCAGGAGTTTGAGACCAGCCTGGGCAACATGGCAAAACCCCGTCTACCAAAAAAAATACATAGTGGCACACACCTGCAGTGCCAACTACTCAGGAGGCTGAGGTGGGAGGAATGCTTGAGCACAAGAGGTTGAGACTGCAGTGAGCCATGATCGTGCCACTGCACTCCAGCCTGGTGACAGCAAGACCCTATCTCAGACAATCAATAAAAGAAGCAAGCAAGCAAGCCACTCTTCATCCATTTAAGGTTTATCATGAGATTGCAGCAATTCAGTCACACCTTCAGGCCTCACTTTTAGTTCTAATTCTCTTGCTCTTTCCACTGAAGTCTTGAACTGAACTTCTCAAAGTCACCCATGAGGGTTGGAATTAACTTCTTCCAAACTCCTGTTAGTTCTTTATGGCATCTAGAATGGTGAATTCTTTCCAAAAGGTTTTCAATTTACTTTGCCCCAATCCATCAGAGGAATTACTAATCAATGGCAGCTATAGCCTTACCAAATATATTGCTTAAATAGTAAGGCTTACTAGTTGAAATTAATCCTTGATCCATAGAACTGCAAAAGGAATGTTGTTAGTAGGCATGAAGACACATTAATCTCCTTGTATATCATCAGTGCTCTTAGGTGACCAGGTGCACTGTCAATGAGCAGTAATATTTTGGAAGGAATCTTTTTGTCTGAATGGTAGTTCTCAATGGTGGGCTGAAAATATTGAGCAAACCATGCTATAAACAGATGTGTTGTCATCCAGGCTTTGTTGTTTCATCAATAAACAGATGTTCTGTCATCCAGGCTTTGAGCACAGGCAGACAGAGTAGATTCAGCAAAAATAATTTTGTATTTTGAGACAGGGTCTTGCTCTATCACCTAGGCTGGAGTGCAGTGGCATGATCATAGCTCACTGCAGCCTCCAACTCCTGGGCTCAAGCAATCCTTCCACCTCAGCCTCTGGAGTAGCTGGGACTACAGGCATGTGTCACCACACCCATTTAATTTTTACATTTTTTTGTGGAGGTGGGGTCTCACTATGATGCTCAGGCTCTTCTTGAGCTCCTTGCCTCAAGTTGTCCTCTAGCCTCAAGCTAGCCTTCTGCCTCAGCCTCCTAAAGGGCTGGGAGATTCAGCATAATTCTTAAGGGTTCTAGGACAAATGAGTGAGTATAGGATTCGACTTAAAGTCACCAGTTGCATTTGCCCCGAACACGAGAGATAGCCTGTCCTTTGAAGCTTTGAAGCCAGCTATTGACCTGTTATCTCTAGCTATGAAAACCATAGGTGGCATTTTTTTTTTTTTCCCAATAGAAGGCCATTTCATCTACATTGAGAACCTGTGGTTTAGGGTAGAAATCCTCATCAGTTATCTTCTGGATAAGTTGCTGTAGCTTCTACACCAGCACTTTCTGCTTCACCTTGCATTTTATGATAAAAACATCTTCCCATAAACTTCTGCTAGGTTCTGTGAAACAGCCTCTGCTAGCTTCGCATTTGTTCTGCACCTTCCTCATAGTAACTCTCAGCCTTAATAGAATTGAAAAGAGTTAAGGTCTTACCCTGGATCAGGCTTTGGCTTGAGGTAATGTTGTAGCTGGTTTGGTCTTCTATCCAAACCACTAAAACTTTCTTCTTATTAGCAATAAGGCTGTTTCACTTTCTTATGATGTGTGTGTTTAATGTAGTGGCACTCTGAATTTCCTTCAAGAGCTTTTTCTTTGCATTCATAGCTTGGCTGTTTGGCACAAGAGGCCTAGCTTTAGGACTGTCTTTGCTTTCGACATGCTTTCCTTACTAAGTTAATCACCTTTTTTTTTCTTTTTATTTTTGAGATGGAGTCTCACTGTGTCACCAGACTGGAGTGCAGTGGCGCGATCTCCACTCACTGCAACCTCTGCCTCTCGGGTTCTAGTGATTCTTCTGCCTCAGCCTCCTGAGTAGCTGGGACTACAGGTGTGTGCCACTGCACCTGGCTAATTTTTGTATTTTTTAGTGGAGAAGGGGTTTTACCATGCTGGCCAGGGTGGTCTCAATCTCTTGGCCTCATGATCTGCCCACCTCAGCCTACCAAAGTTCTGGGATTACAGGCGTGAGCCCACTTTTTAGCTTTTGATTTAAAGTGAGAGAGGTGACATTTCTTTCATTTGAAGACTTAGAGGCCATTGGAGGGTTATTAGTTGGCCTAATTTCAATATTGTTATGTCTCAAGGAATAGGGAGGCCTGGGGAGAGGAAGAGAGGTGGAGGGACAGCTGGTTGGTGGAGCAGTCAGAACATACATATTTATCAATTAAATTTGCCATCTTATGTGGGCGTGCTTTGTGACATCCCAAAATAATTACAGGAGTAACATCAAAGATCACTAATGACAGATCACCACACAGATATAATAAGTTTGAAATATTTCAAAAATGACCAGATTGTAATACAAAGACATGAAGTGACCACGTGCCGTTGGAAAAGTGGCACCAATAGATTTGCTCAAGCAGGGTTGCCACAGACCTTCCATTTGTAAATAATGCAGTATTTGTAAAGCACAATGAAGTGAAACTCAATAAAAAGAGGTATACCTGTACAGTTGAATACTCTGCCTCCATGCAAGATATAGTTATTTTTTCTCTATATATCCTTCCAGAGATATTTTAAACATGCAAATACTGCATATATGTTTATTACAAAACCTACCTTAAACACTTTTGGTTTCTTGTTTGTTCCCCCGTAAGTGTAAACATACCCTTTGTTCGTCAAATTTCAAACTATTTTTTTCGCTATTTTTCTTTAGATTTCTGCATGGCAAAAACACTGTGTACACATAGAAATGATAAATATGCAGTGGTGAATGCCCTAGCTTGACTTGATCATTACACATTCTATGCCTGTAAGAAAATATCACATGTACCCCATAAATATGTACAAATATTATCTACCAAAAGAACACAATTATGACATTTCTGAGTTTTAGTTGGAAATGCTGTCCCTAGTTATTATCAGTTACTCAAGGATTCCTACATGTTTTCGGGGACCCTTTATCATTTCAGTCTTTGATACATTTGAAATTTATCCTAACGTAAGATACCAGGTATGAATACAACTTAGTTTTTCCTGATTACTGTTTAATCAGACTAATACCATTTAATAAATAATCCTTTCCTGTGATTAAAATCCCATTATCTCATATTAAATTCTCACATATGTTTGATTCCAAAATATGTTTTAATATCTGGTAGGATGGCAAGGTTAATTCTACCTTATTAATCTTCTTTTAACTTTTCTTGGCTCTTTTAAAATATGTGAACTTCAGAGTTGGCTTTTGGTTAAAAAAAAAATTGTTAGGGCTGGGCATGGTGACTTACACCCGTAATCTCAACACTTCGGGAAGCTGAGGCGGGTGGATCACTTGAGGAGGTCAGGAGTTTGAGGCCAGCCTGGCCAACATGGTAAAACCCCACCTCTACTAGAAATACAAAAATTAGCCAGATGTGGTGTTACGAGCCTGTAATCCCAGCTACTCAAGAGGCTGAGGCAGGACAATCACTTGAACCCTGGAGGCGGGGGTTGCAATGAGCTGAGATCCTGCCACTTCATTCCAGCCTGGGCAACAGAGTGAGACATCATCATCAAAAAAAAAAAAAAAAGTTGATATTTTTATTATAATCTCACTTTAGTTGTAGATTAATTTAAGTAAAATTGATATATTATGTTGAATCTTCTTTGAGAACATAGGTGTGTCTTAGGAATGTCTTAAAGATATCTTTTTATACATCTTTTACATATTTAGCTTATTTTCATGTTTTCAGGGGTTACATTTTATAAACAGGGGTCTTTCATCACATTTTCTAACCAGTTATTTGCATTTAGAAAGCTTATTTTCTGTTTACTAATTTGTATTCAAATGCCATCTCATCTATTTTATTATTCGTATTTGATTTTATTTTTATTTTCCAGTGTACAACTATTATCTTCAGAGTATTAACGTTATCTCCATCTTTCCAAATTATTATACCTCTAATTTCTTTCTAATTACATTTGCTAGGAACTCCAGAATATTAGATGATAATAATATAAAAGACATCGCGATAAAATATTTTTGTGAGAGCTTCTTGTATTTTAAAAGAAGTGCTTTTTCAGTTCTTTTCTTTAGACATGAAACTAACTCCTGGTAGGTTGAGGTAGATAGTTTTATCATATTGGAAATATTCATCTATCCTTATATTATAAAGAGTTTTCATCAGCAGTGGATGTTAAATTTGTAAAGTGCCTTTTCAGCATCCATTGATATGACTGTGGTTTTATTTTCTTCTCAACTCTATTAGAATGAATTACCTAAGTAGATTTCATCTTTAGCCACCCTGTGTTACTGGGATAAATCTCACATAGTCAAGGAGTATTAGCTTTGTAATATTCACTGCTTTTTTTTTTTGACAGGTGTATCATATTCATTCCGATAGCTATGAGACACAAAACCAGCATTATGGAAGAAGCTTAACAAAAGAAACTATCAAGGATGGTAAGGATTTAAAAAACTAATGCTTTTATGATTGAACAGTTAACAAAATAATTCTAAAGTTATTTCAGTTTTAGTTCTTGGAGAAGTGATTTGATTCATAATACATGTTTAAAAAAAAATAATGAAACTTAGATTTACAGAATTGGATTAATCTTAAACCCTGGTTCATAATACATCAAGACCATGGCCTGTGAATGACCCTCTGTTACATTTTCATTTCCTTCTTACTAATATACTGAAAAAAATAACAGCTGTGATTCAAATGTCTAGCTCAATACTGGAACTAGAAGTTGTGGTTAAAATATTTTGTAAGTAAAGGTTATAGATTATAGTATATTAAAACTGTTACGTAAGAGACTTTGAAATATGTGTTGTAGCATATACTGTTTTTTTTTATTGGATTTTCCCATGTGTAGTTGAGTTATGTAAGTTTCTAAAGCTACATAATGATTAACTAAGTGGTATTAAATTGATAAGTCTGTTAACATACATATATGCTTCTAAAATATTTATGGCCAAGATATGACAAAAGCAACAATATCCTAGATTCCTAGAAATAACATTATATTACATGTTTATTCTTAGCTCTACTAAGATAGAGAAGAACTTAGGCGTAGTGTAAAAAATTTATAGAATAATTCTTATTTTATGTATAAAAAGCAAACATCCATAGCATGAGCTTAACAATTAGTATTTGCCTTGGAATATTTAATCAACAGCAGAATAACTTTCAGATGGGCTATTTAAAAAATATTGTCCCAGGCTAATAATTTAGTCATAACTGAATATATCTTTTAATAGTTTCTGTCCCAAATTGGGGGAACACGTTATTTAAAAGCAGAAAGCAAATTCTCAAATATGATAAAATAGGCATAGTTTTAAAAATGGCCTAATAATCTGATAGGTTAAAACATTTAAAGGTCTCAATTTTCAATAGCATCCTTAATCTGAGAAACTGTTATTCCCAAAATTGAGCTTAATTTTTTTGAAAAATGGACTTAATTAATATTATTGAGAGCAAATGAAAATTAGTCAAGTCATGGTTTTGTATTTGGTAATGGTACTATTAAAAAATAACTAAATTTGACTCTAGGTTTTAGTTAGCTCTAACTGAGATTCTAAAGTGTATTTTTTTTAAAAGACAGTCTTGCTCTTTCAGCCAGGCTGGAGTGCAGTGGCATGATCTTGGCTCACTGCAACCTCCACCTCCCAGGTTCAGGTGATTCTTGTGCCCCAGGCTCCCAAGTAGCTGGGAATACAGGCATGTGCTACCATGCCTAATTTTTGTATTTTAGTAGAGACAAGGTTTTACCATGTTGGCCAGGCTGGTCTTGAACGCCTAACCTCAAGTGATCCACCCGTCTCGGCCTCCTAAAGTGCTGGGATTACAGGAGTGAGCCACTGCGCCCAGCCTGAACAAGTAATTTTATTGTAAAAATTTCTCACAATAGCAAATAGAGCAAGTCCTGGAATCCTATTTCTTAAGAGAATATAGTGAAAGAAGTAAACTACCAGTCTACCTGTAGTAAATTTCTTTTTGTCTAAATAGGATATTTCATGTGACATTAGTGTCATGTAAATGTTTTGTAATAAGAGCATCTTCACCAGAAATGAAGCTGAGGTCATATTTCTATATTTGACTAGAGTTCTTAGAATTCTAAGATTAACTGTTCGAACTTAATTATAAGGGATGATGGGGAAAATATTGGAGAATTCCATCTGTGATGAGTCTGCTTCCCAAATAATAGTTATTTCATAATTTGATTATAATGCTCATATTTTTCTTTTTATAGGAGTCTCTAGATTTTTTCATAATGGGTACTGCTTAAGAAAAGATGCTGTTGCTGCCAGTATTCAGAAGATAGAGAAAATTCTGCAGTGGTTTGAAAACCAGAAGCAGCTTAACTTTTACGCAAGTTCATTACTGTTTGTTTATGAAGGTTCATCTCAGCCAACCACTACAAAATTGAATGACAGAACTTTGGCAGAAAAGTTTTTGTCCAAAGGACCACTGTCAGACACAGAAGTACTAGAGTACAATAATAACTTTCATGTGTTAAGTTCCACAGTGAATGGAAAAATAGAGTCTTCAGTAGGCAAAAGCTTGTCCAAGATGTATGCTCGTCACAGGAAAATGTATATAAAAAAGCATCACAGTCAGACTTCATTGAAAGTTGAAAATCTGGACCAGGACAATGGATGGAAAAGCATGTCACAGGAACATTTAAATGGAAATGTACTTTCCCAACTGGAGAAAGTTTTCTACCATCTTCCCACTGGTCGTCAAGAGATTGCTGAAGTAGAAGTGCGAATGATAGATTTTGCTCATGTGTTCCCTAGCAACACAATAGATGAGGGATACGTTTATGGGCTAAAGCATTTAATTTCTGTACTTCAAAGTATTTTAGACAATTGAATCCTTTGTCACAGTTTTTTTTAAGGGGTGGGCCGATCATAATGAAGAGCAGCAGTCAATATCTCTGCACCTGTAATGCTATGTAAAAATTTGTATTGTGAGTCGACATTTTATTTGTCTTTCTACTTTTGGAAGAAAGGTTAACTTTTTTATAATCTTACTCAGGAAAACTAATTATTTGTTTATTAGAAAACTATGAAGAATAAAGAAACTTAGGAATGTTAAGCAGGGAATGTGGTGGTACATGGCTTAAACATCTTTTTGGCTCAAGTAAAATGCAAACCATTATTCAAGTCATTAAGAGTTTAGTTAGCTTTCTGTAGCCAATTCATGAAATCCCTGTCCACCCAACCTTGACAACGAGCCATATCTAAACTATTACATTATTAGAACACCTACCAAAATCTCAAAAGCACAGGTTGATGTCCTTAGTATTGCTATGTATGAAGTTACTAAAACTGGAGAAAATTCTACTCAGAAATAAGTACTGTTTAGGTTTTATATTAAAAGTTCAGACCAGCATATCAAAGGGTGCTTCTTAGTGAAATGATTTAGAATTGTTGCATTCCAAAAGCAGGTTTTCTCTTTGATTTTTTACATATCTCACTCTCTCTCAAAATATTATACTTCATGAAAAAGACAGTTGATGTGGATGATGACAACAACAAAAGTCTTGAAATTAAGGACACACTAATTGTTCTTACCTGGGTTAGGAGAAGAGAGATGTTATTTTCAAGGAACAAAAAAATTTTTTTTTTTTTTTAAATTCTAGCTCTGTCACCCAGGCTGGAGTGCAGTGGCGTGATCTCGGCTCACTGCATCCTCCGCCTCCTGGGTTCAAGCAATTCTCTGCCTCAGCCTCCCGAGTAGCTGGGATTATAGGTGCCTGCCACCATGCCCAGCTAATGTTTTGGTATTTTTAGTAGAGACAAGGTTTCACCATATTGGCCAGGCTGGTCTTGATCTCCTAACCTTGTGATCTACCCGCCTTGGCCTACCAAAGTACAGGGATTATAGGCGTGCGCCACTGTGCCCAGCCAACAAAATATTTTTATTATCTTTCATTTATGAGAAAATTGGAATATAAATTTATTACATTATGAAAAGTATCATAAAACATATACCTTTTTATATAAATGCAGCGTCAAAAAAGTAAATAATTGAAGTTTTATTTCTCCTCTAAATAACTTGAATTTTTTTCTTTAAAAATTTATGTATTTATATGTCCCCATTTAGTTAAGTGGTAGTGTAAATGTATGTTGTTAAAAGTAGTTTCTCAGAATTATAGTAAGCCATGAAAAACAATATCTAATTAGGTTGTTATCAAAAATACTATGTGTAAATTAGTCTGTCATATAGGGTTTGGTGCATATCTAAATTCAGGCTTCTATTTCACTCTTATTCAAAACAGTTATCTATCATGTTCAACAGTGAAATTATAATTTAATTTCATGGGGGCAGGGGCAGTGCTACAGTTCCTAGAAAAATTAGATTTGTTATTTCATACCCACCACCTTAAAAAAAACAACTAATTATTTGTCATTGAAAACATTTAAAACTTTGAGTCTTCAAATACGTTTGATGTTAATGCTGTCATTACTTGCACTTTGATTCACTAATAACATTTCTAAGTAGTTAGCAGTTTTGTCATATTTCTGCAAAGTATTTTGGGGTTGTAAATTGTTTCTCTCTTTTTCTTCTAGAGTTACAAATTGAATTTTTAAATCCAAGCACCTTTGTTGTGGTATGGAGAAAAGTATCACAATTTTATGTTTATCTTACCTTCCCAACCCTCTCTGGGGGTGCTTTGCAAATACCTGAGTCCAAACAGAAGTACCAAATAAATGCTCAGTGAACTCTATGCTTAGTAAATCTACTAAACCTGAATAACTTAAAAGATAATGTGCATTTTGTAATAGCAAAATTTGATTTTAATTTTTTATTTAGAATTGGTGTGTTTTCCATAAGGCCTTCCAGTTTTTCTTTACTTTTCAAATGAATATTGGCTATAGTTTTATGTTTTAATGGGAATGAATTTCAAGTCATAATTAATAATCAGAAAATTTTTAGTTTTACTTTTTTCTCTTACAATATGGACTTTTGTTGTTATTTGGATAGTGGTTCAATAAATCTTAAGCTCAAATAATTAAACACTATTTTGAATCTTAAGATACTGAGGCTTTTTTTTGTATGGGATGATATCAGCTTATGTACAATGAATTTATTAAACTTAAGTATTATCAGATTTTTTGCACATTTTAGCTCAATAAAATCTGAATTAACTGTTCAAGATTTTTTTATCTGTATTTGCAAATATAATTTTGTAAAATCAGTGTCTTACCTTTTTGATACAATAGATCATGTTTTGTTTTTAATAAAGCAAGAAGTCCTTTTATCTGTTGTTTTTCAGGGAAGCGATTAACATTTAATTTTGTTAGTTTACATTTGTTACCATTGTTATCCAATGCTCATTTTATGTTGCTTTATAAGTAAGCTTAGGTATAACAGAATAAGTATCTGTTTATCCAGCCTACATGTGACTATTTTAGTCGATCTCAGTCACTTAATATTATGCTGAAATTTACCACTGTGGGGATGAATGATCACTATTCACCAAGCGTATTTGAACATGTAAATGCTTAAGAAATAAGTATTATACCAATATAGTTTGGGTTAATAGGATTCTCATAGTTTTTTCCCCCTATGAAACATAAGTAATGATTTCAGTGTATTTCTGATGGAATACACTCATTTAGAAAGGACTTTAAGAAATTGTGGATGTGAATAATACCTTTCTCTAAAAAAAATTTGAATTGTATAATAGTTTTATAATAAAGTATTTACATTAATTGATATTTTAATATGGATGGACATTGCGTAGATTCAAGTAAATTAAAATCAATGATAAATGCTAAATATTTTATCTAAATAGTTTTTCAAGAAACAATTATGAAAATATGTATATTAAATGGCTCTAATGTGGAGCTTGTGATATTTCAACTCAGTATTCGTTATTCTTTGTGTGTGTCTGGAAAGATTGTACTTAATTTTCCTCTTTACACTACAATTTGCCCTTATGGGGCTCTAAACTGTGTTCAACTAAATAAGAACCTTTGTCTGTATTTCAATTGAGCATAATTTAGTATTTTATGATTTCCAAGATTATGTTCTATGTCTACCAAATCTATGTATCAAATTTATAGCATCATTTCAGAAAAAGGAATTTCCATAGATATTTCAGTTGCAATTTTTTGTTTTACGCAACTGGAAATACATTTGTTTCTAGGGTTTGGAATATTATAGAAGATGTAGGATGAAAGAAAACAGTAGAACAATGAAAGAATCCTGTTTGTTAAATTACGGGAATTGTGTCCCCTATGGTAAAGCATTGTCATCATTTTAGTACATTTTCTCTTAGTAGCTTGGCATTTTATACTTTAAAACTTGATTTGCTTTAAAAATTGTTTACAATGCTTACCTTCTTTCTCCAGTGCCTTTAGTCTTGATTTGATATGCTTGTACCCTCAGTTATCCTTTCTATTACATAATTTTGATGTTTTCATAGCCTAGGAAACATCTATTCTTTTTTAGTAAGTGTCAATCAGGTTATCTAAAGAGGTAACAATTATCTGTTAATGCTTTGGAAAAACAAGTAGGGTTGCCTTTGGAGGCCAGGCTTCTTAATTTATTCAAAAATAGTTCTTGGATTTATGCCATGTGTTAAGCATTTTTAGCCCCCAGTATTACAGCTGTGAACCAAACAGGTAAGGCCCTAACCATTTTCAGTGTTGTGTTTAGATGAGCTGGGATTGGGGATTTAATTAAAATAGAGATATAGAAAAATATGCACCTAAATAAGATAATATGTATGGGGTAGAAATGAAGCAACTAACAATATTAAAGAAGTTAGAAGTAACATTTTGCAGTATTGTAACCTCTGTTTAACTTAAGTTTGGGTAGCAGTTACAGATGGCATAAGAAAGCCTTAATTTTTCACTTTCCTTGCTTGCAAAGGTACATTTATTTAGACTGTCCATTTAAAGTAGTGTTTAACATAACATTACTGTGAAAAACATTCCATTATATATTCCCAAGCAAATGAGCTGCATCTTCTTTATTGTATTTTACGATTTAGTACAACAATTTTAGGCCTCAATCTTCTCTCCACATCACTGGTATTTTAAATTTGGCAATGGATTTGAAATTACTTTTGATTTACAGACTGATTTTATTATTACTTTGAAAATGCATTAATTTCTTAGGAAGGTTTGGAGCTTCTTTTTTTTTTTGAGTTAATATTTAAATTCTCATTACTTATTTTAATAGCCTGTACTAAGTGAAAATAGTATTTATGCAAGTAAACAAATCACTATAGGCTTTCAAGACTTTAATTTTAAATTTTGTCATCATTGAGGTTTAAATTTTTTACCTGCTGTCCACTTAAGATATATATTAACAGTTTGTGAAGTGAAATAGTTTTAAGTATGATGTATGATGCACCTGCATATAAATGAAAATGGCGTGCACAAAGACACTTTATGGGAACTGTACTGGAAGATTTATGAAAGCATGTGAAATTGCACCTAAAATTGTGTTATTAGTGACTATAAGCAGCAATGCTAAACTTACTGTACTTGATGAATGAATGTATTTAGTCACAGTTACCTTGGTTTAAATGTATAAATGTCTTTAGGGTTTTTTTTTTTTTAAATGTGTTTATAATTTGTACTATTGCGGGGATATGCTTGGACTGCAGGGGTTATTGTCAATGTGTGATTTGTGTTTTTATTTTATAGAATCATCTAATGTGATATACCAATTTTTATAAGTGATATTTACATAATTCTAATACCTGTATATTTGACAACCTATTAAAATGTTTTGCATTGGAACTTTTTTCATTAATTGTAACATGCTAACAAACGTGGTTTAAAAATAACTCATTCATTCAACAAATATTTAAGTGCATGTTATGTATCAAACTGTAGGAATAATTGGGGAATCAAAGATGTCTAAGAAAGTGCATCAGTAGAGAGAAGTATACTTTCAGACAAATTGGGGAAGGGGTTTTTTTAAGTGTACACATTGGAAATGATCAAGTATGTGAACTGTTTTGCATGGGTATTTATTTTTTCTGTCACATAAACTAAAATCTTTGGAATCAACCTAGAAGGAGTGGGCTATAGAAACAAATTGATGTGGTTGTGAAAATACAATAAAGTAGGTAAGGTGGTTTTTTTTTTTTTTTGCATGTATTTGAAATTTCAGAAATTAGTAACCAAGTTATTCTTCTCATTATTAGTTAAAAAGAGGGTACTGTTGAACACCTCTTTTTCCAGGCACTATATTTTGCTTTGGAGATTTTAAAAAGTTATAAAGGATTCAGTACTTATTATGAAGATATATACTGGCTAGAAGAGAGAAAAAAACATGTTGATGTGGGATAAAATAGTGGAATTACGATTGACACTTCTCAATATTCAGCAGGGTTGTGAAGACAGAGAAGTCATTCTAATAGTTTGCAAGAGGAAGAAGAGAGTTTGATTTATAACATCTTAGTGCTGAAGAAGGTTGTATTGCATTCCACCTTAATGCCTGCTTCTTCGTGAATGTTATGGGGAGGAGCAATACTATGTGATGTAGTAGTTTTTTTCCCTCCTGCTTAAGATAGGCTAACTGCTAAAAAAACTTGGAAGCCCACTGCCACAGTCCCCAAGTTACAGCTAAATGTGAGGACTAAATGAGAGCTAAAGGGAAAGAATACAAATTGAAAATTATAAAATAAGTAAAAATAATCACTTGGGGATTTTGTTCAAATGCAGGTTCTGATTAAGTAGACTGGATTGGGCTCTGTGATGCTGGTCGATGGACCACACTTTTGACTAACAAAATTTGCAAAAAGTTCCTTGGAAGTAGGGTGTACACTACCACTTGAGCAGAGGCCCAAGCAGAGCTGTTTGAAAGCCAAGAGAGAGTGCTGGCAACAGAGAAAGAAAGGGGCTTAGAATGTGAAGAGAATACAGCCGGAAATGGCTTAAGATAACACTGGCCACTCTTAATTGGAAGAAAAAGTTCATTGGAAAGTTAATGTCAGGGACATTAAACTGTGCTTCCTACAACAAGTTTTGGGAATCCTGTAATGATAGACTTGTTGTTTTCTATTATTTGTGTCATTGGCCTTTTTTTCTTCTGTATGAATAATTACTGCTTTGCCAATCTAAGAAAATAATCTACATATGCTTGTTAATTACACTGTACTTGTCATCTGATAACATTCTAGAGGTGCTTTGGGTATAAATGACATGGTACAATTGGCTCAGATGAAATGTTGAAAACCAAATCTGTTTCTAAGACGAGTTAGGAAAGTCTTTAAAATTATTATTTAATGAAAGTTAACATAAATTGATAAAGTGCCTTTGAATGGGCTCAAGGAGAATGAAGAGTGTGGAAGCATCACGTAGACATAGACATACGGAGGAATAACCACTCTCACTTCAAACACTTTAAAGATCATAGACATAAGATAAATGGACATAGTCTATAGCTTTTGAGGCTTAAATCCAGTTGAAAAAACATCTTCGTAATTGTAAATTTGTAAAGAAACTGTAATACCATTACTTTTAATTCTTACTCGTTTTAAGTTCCAATTTCCCCTCTTCATAGTAGTTGACCCTGACCCACCCAAAGTATGTCAGAGGTGGAGGGGACAATCAATCTAAATAATGGACTAGCCTGACCACACTGTCTGCTATTATTGCTGCATAACACCACAAAGTGTCAGCGTAAGTCTTAACCCCTTTATAATTTGGATGGATCTGCAAGTTGGCTGGGAAGTTCTGCCAATCTTGGCTAAAGTCTCTAGAATCAGCTGGAAGGTCATCTGGGGGTAGGGGTAGGACGATGTGTCTCTTATATTTCAGCAGGCTAGCCCAGACATTTCTAGTTGTAGTTAGGAATCCAGGAGATGAAGCTGAAAACGTGCAAACAGGTTTCAAGTTTCTGTTTAGGTTTGCTACTGTTGCTGGATCCAGAGTCAGAGTGGGAGGACACTGAGGAAGGGTGTGGATACTGGGAAGCTACAGTACAATCAAGCACATGCTCCAACCTCAGATTAACTCACGCAGGGCACCAAGAAAGTGTGTCTTTTCATAGTCCATGGCTTTATGGGGCAGCAATGTCAGAACAAGTTAGACAATGTGGATATTTAATTCTGTGGATCAGAACAGAGGCAGCAGTACAAGCAGCATATGCAAATTTTAAAATCCCTTTTCTTGTTTCTTTTTTTTTTTTCTTTCATCCGTTACCTCTTCTAGGTAGAGCCCACTGGGCAGTCCTAGAGTATTGCCATCTTCCACTTTAATTACGATGTTATAGTTTGGAGAGTGGTTTAGTATTCTAAGCAATCTTGTCTTATTCATGAGCTTCCTTGGTGATCAGTGTCAACTGATTTTTTTTTTCTTATAAAGCCCTAAAATTCTTAGAAACAGCTTTTAATGATTATAGAAATGCTTTACAAAGTATGATAGCTTATTCAATTCACTTCTTGTAAAAAAACTGTTCTGAACTTCCTACTGCTTACAAACCTTTTTAGGGGAAATGGAGCATATACTCATTTAAACTATCTTCTTTTAGTTTACTGGGCTGGGCTCTTTCATCAATAAAGTAAGTTTTTACTTTGTTATCTTTTCTGTCGCATTCTGCAATGAGTTCAGCTTGACTAGAACTTTTTTTCCATTGCCTATACCAGCACTTCCCAAAGTGTGTACGAAGGACCACTAGTGATAGAGTGATAATAACTGTTAATGCAAACACACAAAAATAAAGGGAATTTTGCTAAGCAATGCGTAAAAAATTCCTCTCCTGGAAAGTCACAATAAGTACTAACATATAAAAGGCTTTAGAAATTCCATACCATGTTTAATTTTGCTTAATCCATTCTCACCAAATTTTTATCAGCCCCCATTATAACAAGGAAAGTCTTGCGTTACCAAACTGGCTACATTGGAACATTTTCAGTGAAACCCAACTCACTATAAATCACATAATATGATCATAAAGCCCAGTATGCATCTTAATGAAACATATATAGGGTTGCCTAGATTTTACCAGAAAGTGTTTCTTTGAGAGAAGGAGAACATTTGACATGATTTACAGTTAGAGAATTATTGGTTTGTTTCTTTTTTTCTTTTTTTTAAAAGAAAAAGAAAAGTAAAAAGAAAGAGAGAAAGAAGGAAAAAAAGTGAATGAAAGAAAGGGAAAAAGAAGAAAAAGAGGGAGAGAGAACGGGAATCTCGCTCTATTGCCCAGGCTAGAATGCAGTCTAAAAATGGGTATTGAAAAACTCTTTTATACGAATAATTTTGTAACACAGGAGGAGACAGGAAGGAATAAGGGAGGAAAATAACAAACAAACAGCCAACCAATATTTCATTTAAACCGATGAAATGCTATGCAATTGCTGGGGAGTAATTTGCTCCCAACCATGTGGTCACTTTTAGAATAGATGTGATGTGTTACTGAAGAAAATGTATGTTTTGTGGATTTGGAGTAGAGAGTTCTGTAAATGTTTATTAAGTTTACTTGTTCCAGGTCTAAATTCAAGTCCCGGGTATCCTTGTTAACCTTCTGTCTCATTGATCTGTCCAATATTGACAATGTAGTGTTAAAGTCTCCCACTATTATTGTGTGGGAGTCCAAGTCTCTTTGTAAGTCACCAAGAAGTTGCCCTATGTATCTGGGAGCTCCTATATTGGGTGCGCATAGACTTAGGATCCTTAGCTCTTCCCATTACATTGATCCCTCTACCATTATACAATGTCCTTATCTCTTTTGGTTTCTATTACTTTAAAGTCTATTTTATCAGAGACGAAAATTGCAACTCCTGCTTTTTTTTTTTTTTTTTTTTTTTTTACTCTCCATTTGGTTGGCAAATCTTCCTCCATCCCTTTGTTTTGAGTCTCTGTATATCTTTGCATGTGAGATGATGGGTCTGGATGCAGCTTACCGATGAGTTTTTTGGAATGGCTGATACCTGTTGTTCCTTTCTGTATATAGTGCTTCTTTCAGAAGCTCTTGTAAAGCAGGCCTGGTGGTAATGAAGTTTCTGAGTACTTGCTTGTTCGTAAAAAAATTTATTTTTCCTTCACTTATGAAACTTAG
The DNA here is from genome assembly GCA_004027835.1 of Alouatta palliata. Lineage (NCBI taxonomy): Eukaryota > Metazoa > Chordata > Mammalia > Primates > Atelidae > Alouatta > Alouatta palliata. The sequence continues at coordinate 18,376 of PVKV010008705.1, forward strand.
TTTGGCTAGATATGAAATTCTGGGTTGAAAGTTCTTTTCTTTAAGGATGTTAAATATTGGCCCCCACTCTTTTCTGGCTTGTAGGGTTTCTGCTGAGAGATCTGCTGTGAGTCTGATAGGCTTCGCCTTATGGGTAACCTGATGTTTCTTTCTGGCTGCCCTTAATATTTTCGCCTTCATTTCAACCCCGGTGAATCTTATGATTATGTGCCTTGGGGTTGCTGTTTTTGAGGAATATCTTTGTGGTGTTCTCTGTATTACCTGGAGTTGAGTATTGTTCTACCTTGCTATGTTGGGAAAGTTTTCCTGGATAATATCCTGAAAAATATTTTCCAGCTTTGATTCATTCTCTTCATCACATCCAGGTACACCTATCAAATGTAGATTAGGTCTTTTCACATAGTCCCATATTTCTTGGAGACTTTGCTCATTCATTTTTACCCTTTTTTCTCTAAACTTGTCTTATTTCGTTAAGTTGGTCTTCGACCTCTGAAATCCTTTCTTCTGCTTGATCAATTTGACTGTTAAAACTTGTGCATACTTCGCGAAGTTCTCGTATTGTGTTTTTCAGCTCCATTAATTCACTTATATTCTTCTCTAAATTGTCCATTCTCGTTAATATTTTGTCAAACCTTTTTTCAAGGTTCTCAGTTTCCTTGCACTGGGCTAGAACATGTTCTTTTAGCTCACAGAAGTTTCTCATTATCCACCTTCTGAAGCCTAATTCTGTTGATTCCTCACATTCATTCTCGATCAGGCCTTGTTCCCTTGGTGATGAGGAACTGCAATCCTCTGTAGGAGGTAAGTCATTCTGATATCGGGTGTTTTCAGCCTTTTTGTGTTGGTTTCTTCCCATCTTTGTGGATTTATCCCCCTGTCATCTGTGTACTTGCTGACTTTCAGATTAGGTCTCTGAGTGGACGTCCAGCTTGTTGGTGGTAAAGTTTTTTCTGTTTCTTAGTTTTCCTTCGGTGGACGCCCCTCCCCCACAGAGCTGGACCTCCCCAGGTTCAGCTGTACTTGCTGTGAAACTCTCAATCCTCAGCAGTTCCAATTGCTGTTTTTTTTTTTGTTGTTGTTGCGGGGCGGGGGGGGGGGGGGGGGGGGGGGGGGGGACCAGCCTTCCCCTGCGGTGACCCACTGTGCCGGCTGAAACAGCGGCGTTAAGATTCGTGGCGCTTTTCTGCCTGGGAATCTCCCGGTCTGGTTCCCCACTTCAGTCCGCTTTTCAATCAGCTGAATGGGAGACTCTGCCTTCCCGGAGCTCCAAACGCCAACTAAAAGGGCACTCAGCACCGCCGTGCCAGGGTGCCTGCAAAACGGCCGCGCTGGCCAAAGAGTTGCGCTGGCGACCCGTGGGGATCCCCCGCCGGGAATCTCTTGGTCCATGGGCAATAAAAATTCATCTGAAAATGTGACGTCCATTCACTCTCTGTGCTTTCAGTGGGAGCTACAATCCTGAGCTGCTGCTAATCAGCCATCTTGGATCTCTCTCCTTTCTTTCAAGTATAAACTGCTTCCATGACAGAAATTATGCAATGGAGTGTATACCTTCTATTAATGTGTTATAAACACCAGTTCACTAGTTCATGCTGAAACTCTTTTCACAGATCTAGTAGTTTTAGTTCTGCTTTTAGATGCAGGGGCTACTTCATTTTAAAATACTATTCGAACTTGAATATGCTGTTTTATTTCAATTTAGCTGGATTTTCATCATCCTAAAATCAGAATTTCACGTTAATCTATGATCATTTTCTCCCTGCTATTTTTTTTCTATATAATGTATCAGGGAGGGTGAAAAGTTTTAGGAGGAATGCTATTTATAATTTCCCTTTCCCATGCATTTCCCATTCATTTTTTCCCCAGAGGAGACACTATTAAGTTTTTACCCTGTTATTATTGGTAATAATATGTACATTTACATATATAATAATTGGTTTTGGATATATTTCTTAGGGATAATAAAAGTAGTAAATCTTCTTTGAAAAATGGCAACATCTAGCACTCTGACCTTATCCAAAGATGTCAGTGTGTTTGTCCCTAATTTCTAGTTTCTAGGTCCAGGTAAACTTGCCTAATCTTAAGTAGGAGAATTAATCAGACCTATGCTCAGTTACACAAAAATATGTGCTCTGTAGCTTTTCCAGGCTAATTTTTACTTGTTCCGTATAGCTTTTCTAGAGACCTTGCTTTCTCAAAAGGGCTCAAGGATCTGAGTTTTTGAAATATGATATTATCCATTTGAGATGAAGCCATAACCAGCAGATTAACAGAAGCTTCTACATATCAAATCTGCAAATAACTGAAGTGCATTTCTTCAGGTATCACAGTGTTCTCAAACTGTTTATAATAATCCTTCCAAAAGATATTGCACAGTTCCTCATATTTTCAGAAGGAGATATTGAAGGTAAACAGTGGCTGTTTTTCCCCCATACTTAAATAAGATCAGACCAGCAGGTGGTAGATGTTCTGTAGACACTTCCAGAGTCATCATTATTCCTGCTCCTTCCTTTAACAAAACAAGGCAAATTCCTCTGAAGTACCTGCTCTCCCTCCTTATTGCAGTCATCTATCCATAGCCCCTCCAATTATGTCAAACACAGTACCTGGGTCACATTCATACTCTACACATTCCAGTTCTAAAGTTATTATTAATGATTTTTTGTGCACATATGTGAATTTTCTGATACCTTGACCTCTCAGCCCCTGACCTCCTCACTGACAGTGATTTTATTTTCTACCCCAACTTCAGCCACTCATTCTCATGGGCACCCTAGACATTACTGATTAACATCTCACTCTATCTCTTCCTATACTTTCAACTTCCTCTCTCTATTATTTTCACCCACAGCGATCTAGTGCGTTGATCCTAACATTTGCATTGTCCATCATCTTCATGTTCTTACTTTAAGCCTTATACAATTTGGATTCAAAAGTTCTTCATTATAGTCACTCCCATACATACAGCCACAGACTTGCTAGTCCTATTCCTTTCATTGTATTCCCCTGGGAAACTCAAACTCTGGTTTTCTTTATTTTCTACCAACTCAATACCTGTACATTAGAGATGAAAGGAGTTGGCATGTTCTCACTTAAAAGAGGGAGCTAAACAACAGACATGGATGGACATAAAGATGGCAACAAGACACTGGGAACTATTGGGGGTGGGGTGGGTCAAGGGATGAAAAACTACTGGGTGCTATGCTTAGTACCTGAGTGATGGGATCAATCATATCCTAAGCCTCAGCATCACACAATATAATACAACCAGGTAATAAACCTGCAAAAGTACAGCCTGAATCTAAAATAAAGGTTGAAATTATTTTAATAAAAATAGCTAGACGAAAATGGTTGGAGAAAAACACAGCCGTCTTCCTGGTGTCTCCCAAAATTTATTATTTCAAACTCAAGTGGTTTAAAGATTGCCTTCAAGGCAATCTTAATACACTTTCAAAGTCAATTACCCACCATTCTTCCAGAGAGCTGTTTCGCCATGCCTCCTTCCTCAGCTTCCCTAAGTCCATGCTTTTATTTTTCACTAAGAAAATGGTAGTAATCAAAATGTTAGCACATTACCTCACCTTCAAACCTACATATCCACCTCCTTCTAGAGCCACATATTTTTTTCTTCTCTGCTATTTTAATGGATGAACGCTGCAATTTCTATGTGAAGTCAGTTCTTCTCCAATACTCCTAGATCCAATACTCCCGGATCCAATACTCTCGCCCATATTAAAAAACATCACTGGGCCAGGTGTGTTGGCTCATGCCTATAATCCTAGCACTTTGGGAGGTCACGGAGGGAGGATCTCTTGAGTCCAGGAGTTTGAGACCAGCCTGGGTAACATACTGGGATCCTGCCTCTAAAACAGCAACAAATAAACAGAAAGCCATTTTTGATGGTATATGCTTGTGTCTCAGCTTCTCAGAAGGCTGAGGTGGGAGGATCGCTTGAGCCCATGAGGTGGAGGATGCAGTGAGTTGCAACAGTGCTACTGCACTTCAGCCTGGGCAACTGAGTGAGACCCTGTCTCAAAAACACAGCAAAACATTACTTCTGCGATTCTCCCTCTTTTCTCCTGCAACTGGAATGTTTCTCTCTCTCCTGTGGCACTCCCATTAGTATACATGTAAGATTTTCCATACCTATGATATTCCCCCCTTAAGCATCTATTATTGACTTTTCCTTTGCTCCTACACCTACCACTCTATTTCTTTGCTCCCTTTTCAGCAAAATGCCTCAACTTATTTCCAATTCTCCTCTTTTTTTCTGTTAACTCACCACAATCAGGCTTTGTCACCACCCCAGCCCTGACATTCCCGTAAATTAAAACAGTTCTTGACAAGAACAACTTCTATATTATTAAATCTAAAGTTCAATTCTCCTCATTTTACATGACGTAATAGCATTGGAGACAGTTGAATGTACTCTTCTTTATAAATGTTCTCTTTCTTCATTTGGCCTTACTGACATTTCATTCTCCATATTTTTCTTCAACCTCTTATCTTCTCAGCACCTTTCATTGAATCATTCTCTTTTCACCAACTCTTGAGTCTTGGTGTATTCTGAAGGTCAGTCTTCTCTTCAATGTGATAATTCTTTAGGTCAGGTTCTCAAACCTATTATACTTAGTAAGTTTGAATAATGACTACTTTGCAAAATCATATTTGCTATCCTGAACTGAAACTCATGGGTAATATAATCTATTCACACATATGATTTTTAAAAATCAATAAATAAAACACTGATGAAAAGTCAAAGAAGACCTAAATAAATTGAAGATATGGCATAGTTATGTATTGAAAGTTATGTATTGTAGTTATATATTGAAAGTTATGTATTGACATCTCAATTTCTGAGATGTCAATTATTACCAAAATGATCTATAGATTTGAAACAATCCTAATTTAAATCCTAGCAGAATGATTTTCCCCTTAGAATAAATCTATACTCTAAAATATGTATGGAAAGGCAAAGGAAATATAACAGCCAAAACTATTTTGAAATAGAATGAAGTTATATGACTGGGTGTGGTGGCTCACTCCTGTAATCCCAGCACTTTGGGAGACCAAGGCAGGCAGATCACCTGAGTTCAGGAGTTCAAGACCATCCTGGCCAACATGGTGAAACCCCGTCTTTACTAAAAATGCAAAAATTAACTTGGCGTGGTGCACACCTGTGGTCTCAGCTACTCGTGAGGCTGAAGCAGGAAAATCGCTTGAACCCGGGAGGCAGACGTTGCAGTGAGCTGAGATCGTGCCACTGCACAGCAGCTTGGGTGACAGAAGGAGACTCCATCTCAGAAAAAAAAATGAAGTTATAGAATTCACAATGCCAAATTCCAAAATTCACTCTAAAGCTACAAGAAACAAAGACACTGCGATATTGACAGATACATAGATACATGGAACATAAAAGAAAGTTCAGAAGTAGATACAAATATGATCAATTGGTTTTTTAACAGCTTTATTATATAATATACAATACATTGCACATATATAAAGTGTACAATCTGACAATTTTGATATATGCATATACCCTTGAAACCATCAGGAAAATGAGTATATCAATCAACTCTAAAAATTTCCTTATTCCCATTTGTAATCCTACTTGTAGCCCTTCCTTATCAACCCTCCGTCCTCTCTCCATTCCCAGGCAAATACTGATTTGCTTTCAAGTACATACAATGATTTGAATTTTTGTTCTTTCTATATTTTTTATTGATTGATTTACTTGGTGTGGCTTCTTTCTCTCAGAATAATTGTTTTAAAAATTCTCATAGTTTCATGTATCAATAGTTCATTTCTTTAATTGCTAAATAGTAGTCATATATATAGAGAGAGAGCACAATTTTCTTGTCTGTTGATCTATTGATAGAAATTTAGCTTCTCGCCTAATGCCGTCAACATGGTGTTCAGGCGCTTCGTGGAGGTTGGCCGGGTGGCCTACGACTCCTTTGGACCTCATGCCAGAAAATTGGTCGCAATTGTAGATGTTACTGATCAGAAATTTAGATTACTTCTGGTGTTTGATTATTACCATAATAAAGCTACTACAAACTTTTGTGTACAAATCTTTGTATGAACGTATACTTTCCTTTTTTCTTGGATAAATACCTAGAAGTAGAATGACTAGGTCACTTAGTGGTTTAACGTCTTAAGAAATTGCTGAATTATTTTCCACAGTGATTTTACTATTTCACATTTTTACCATTCTGGCTGCTCCACATCCTCACCAACACTGGTTTGGTCAGTTTTTAAAAACCTATTAGATGTATAGTAGTATCTCATTGTGATTTTAATTTGCATGTCACTAATGGCTAATGATGTCATTTTATGTGCTTATTTACCATCTATACATCTTCTTTGGGGAAGTATCTGTTTAACTTTTTAACCATTCCTTTCTTATAGGCTTTCCTCCCCATATCATTATTGCACATTGGGAATTTATGATCCTGGATACAAGTTATTTATCAGATATGATTTTCAAATATTTTCTCCCAATCTGTGAATTGTCTTTCATTCTTACTACAGAGAAGACATTCTTTTTGAAAACCAAACATTTTTAAGTTTGCAGATGTTAATTCATCAATGTTTTTTCTTTTTTAGGCATGGTACATTTGGTATTGGCAAATATTTACCTAACCCAAGGTCACAAAGATTTTTACATCATGGCTAAGTCATGAATTATGATTCGAGATTCTTAATACACAGGTATTGAATGAATAAATTACATTTCTTACATTTTAAAATCACAGAGCTTCATCTAGCAGTGCTTTTTTTTTTTTCTGTGTAAAACATGTTTAGGCTACAATTTAGTTTCATTACAACCCCCATTGGGTAGATGAGAGAGCTTGGGCCCCAGATGGTTTAATAGCTCTGTCTGTAGTATCAGGAACTTGTGTACAAACCCAAACACACCACATCACAATTCAAAGATAGTCAAGCTCCAACCACAAGTTGGGTGTATTTCATTATTAGGAATACACTAAAGCATGCTACTTATTTTTTTCTAAATTTCTCACAATGTATTGATTACAAAATATTAATTACACTGTGAGATTAATACACAATGTATTAATTACATTGTGAGAAAAGCTTAAGTAGTTTCTTCAGTTCAGTGGCCTCTTCTCTAGTGAAAATACTTTGACCTTGTATAATAAATGGTTCCATGTGTTCTCATAAAACAGTGGCATTATTTTTTAAAAGACCTTAAATAGTAATTGAACAAAAATAAAAAATTTAGGTTGTATCTTCATATCTGTAAAAGTTCATTCTAAATGAAGAAATGAGCTTCTTCTACATAAAAATTTGCAGCTTGATTATTTCAGGTATTTTTAGCCTTTTCTACTCTTTGATTCTTTTCCTGTCTTCATTGTGTTCATTTTGTGAAAATAGGCCACAAAGGAGTGTGCCACAAAGAATGTCACAAGAAATAGGGTCTTTAAAAAGAATCTTTCTGAGGGAACCGAAGTTCAGGTGAGGCCAAGAGATTTAGAAGACACTTAGAGATATGCTATGGGCTCCACAGCCTGGATCAGCTCCTTCCTATGGGTCAGACCTGTTAAGCAGTGATGGTGATTGTTGCAGCAGAAGCAGGCCCTGCCCTACCCTCCAGGACACAGAGTGATTAAGTCAGTACATGAGGCCACTACTGTCCATTTTACAGATGAGGGAACTGAGGACCAGTCTTAATAACTAACCTTGTCTAATGTCATGCAGTTAGTTGTTGTTAGAGCTAAGATTTGGGCCCAGGGCTAGTGGGCACTTGTGATTCTCTTCTTGTACCTGCCATTTCTCCACACTTCAGGGTATACAATTTGTTCATTTGCATCAATGCGAAGTTAGAAAAGTTCCACCCAAAGACAGACAGACAGATAGACAGACAGACAGACAGACAGACAGACAGACAGACATACTTTTATCTAGTAGCACTTGGGGAAAAGAATACAGTTGGTTCTGTGTATCCGCAGGTTCCTCATTTGCAGATCCAACCAACCACAGATGGAAAATATTCAGGAAAAAAACCCCAACAAAAATCACAATACGACAATGAGAATTAATACAAATTTTAAAATACAGTATAACACAATATAGTTTTTACAGTGTATTATGTATAATACATAATCTAGACATGATTTAAAGTATACAGTAGGATATGGATAGTTGTATGCAAATGCCATACCACTTTATATCATACACTTGAGCATCTGCAGATTTTGGAATCCATTTGGAACCAATCCTCCACAGATATCAAAGGATGACTGAATTAGTCTGCAAATACTTCATTAATATCACCCTCTCTTTTCCACTATACCAGGTAGTATCACTGTGAGGTGAAATTCCCTCCTTCTCCCCGAAAGAAGAAAAACCACTGAACTTATAGGGTTCGATTTCCATGGCCGGACCGAGATTGGTGGCTTGGAGTTAATAATCTTTAACAATAAGTAGAAGAGGTGGTCACCAGAAGACATGAGGGGTTCTGGGAAAGCACTGATGACAATATTGTTTGCCATGATTGTCAATAACGGTTATATAAATGTTATCTATTTGTCAAGACTTGAGAAACTTTTGAACAGTTGCATTTTGTTATATGTAAATTATAATTGAATAGAGTTATGAAAATAAGCAATAGGCAATGTAGGGCCTGCACATGCTCTGCCAATTGTCCTTGCTCTAAGACGTACATTCAGTTTGTTTTCATGGCAATTAGACAGTAAAGCACAGAGCAGAACACAGTACAACTGAAAGAAAAATACATTTTCTGGTTTACAAAGGTTAAATGTCCATCCTCCAGCAACATCTCTTAGGAGACCACTAATTATTATTATTGTTATTATTATTATTATTATTTTGAGGTGGAATCTCACTGTTGCCTAGGCTGAAGTCCAGAGGCGAGATCTTGGTTCACTGCAACCTCCACCTCCTGGGCTCAAATGATTCTCCTGGCTTAGCTTCCCAAGCAACTGGGACTACAGGTGTGTGACACCACACCCAGCTAATTTTTTGTATTTTTAGTAGCGACGGGGTTTCACCAGATTGGCCAGGCTGGTTTTGAACTCCTGACCTCGTGATCCACCTGCCTCAGCCTCCCAAAGTTCTGGAATTACAGGTATGAGCCACCGCCCCTGGCCCAATTATTTTAATATCTAGCTCTTAAACTTGTATTCCAAAAGAACAAATCAGAGAGCCATACATTCAAATTTAGTTTATTGTGAGTTTTTACACTTGAACACCCTTCCTTTACTTAGATGGATGATAAGTCACCAGGTTAGAAAACATAGGGTTACTTTCTCATGAACGATCCTAATTTTTGGTCTGGTTATTAGGGATATTTTACTGAATTTAATGAATTTAAACTGTAATCTAAAGTGCAGTAACTAGAAGGTAAACTGGGATCTAAAGTGTAGTAACAGTAACTAGTATTCATTGAGTTCTTAGTCGCAAGCACTGTACAGTGCTTTATATGAATTAAGCCATTAGCCATTTAGCAGCCAAAGCAATTAGAAGTAGTTTCAGTGTAATTTAGCTACATCAGAGCAGTAAGTACACCAAAAAGTCTTAGAAAAATATAGATTCCTTTCTGGTGATCCTCAGCTCCATCTTTGGAGTCAATGCCATCTTTCCAGTTGTATCTGCAACAAAACAAAAAAAAAGGAGTCATCTTTGACTTTTTCTCCCGAATCTGTTCTATTAGTAAAGTTTGTTGGTTCTTCCTTCAAAAACACATCCAGAGTCCGACTCCCTCTCAGCACCTCCAGTGCTAATACTCTGGTCCAAGTCCCCATGATGTCTTTCCAGGGTTGCCAGTGACCTCCTAGATGCTTGCATACTTTCCCTCTTGTCATCCTATCCTCTTCCTCCACCAGCAGTGAGAATGAGGATGTTAAAATCTGAGTCAAATCATTTCACTCTCCGACTCAAGATCCTCTAATAGTGTCTCATCTCACTTGAATAAAATCCAAAGTACTCAGGGTGACTTTCAGAGCCTTATATTCTAGAACCTGTGACTGCCTCTCTGACCACATTTCCTTCCATTCCTATCATACTTAGCCCTCTGGCTAAGCTGGAACTGCCCTTCGTGCAGTTCTTCCTCCTATGACTGGCATTTGAACTTGCCTTTACCTGGAGCTTTCAACTTTCACATCTTCATAGAGTTCTCCCTGATGCTTTCCGGTTCTGTAAGCCTGTGTCATTGCCCTAGAAGGCTTTTTGCTGGGTAAGAACAACCAGTGCCTCGTGACTCAGGCATTTTACACTGTCAAATGTTTCTTCATATATATATATTATGTTTTTCTTATTTATTTATTGTCTGCCTGTCCTCCCATCCTCCACCTCCCCCCACTCCACCATGTTCTTCCCCTCTAGAAGGGAAGTTCCAGGACAGCAAAAGCTTTGCCATTTTTGTTCCTGGTTGCTTCTGTAGCATCTAGAACACTGCTTGGGACAGAGCAGGTGCTCATTATATATTTACTGAAAGAAAGAATGAAAGAATGAATGAATGAATGAGTAATGTCTTTTTGGTAACTCTAAAATGTAGAGAATAAACATTTGCAATCCTGTTCCCCATTAGCTGCAGGGGCTTTTGAGGGTTCCAAGGCTGTTGGAGCGTAAATGGCTCTAGTTGGCTGTGCTCTCAGGTAGTTCTGCTTTACCTGCTTTTCGACAGCTACTCTCTTTCTTTTGAATAGAAGCTTTTTTAGCAGGCACGGAAGTTCTGTGTTTGGGGCCCTTGGAGACCTCACCCTTTGTGTCTCTTTACTTAATTGGTCCTGGTTTATATACTTTATAATATACTGTAATTGTATCCTTTATAATATACTGTAGTTTGTATCCTTTATAATATACTGTTATCATAAGTGTAGCACTCTCCTGAGTTCTGTGAGTCACTTTAGTGAATTATTGAACCCTAGAGAATCCTTGAAACCCCCAGATATGTAGCCAGTTGATCAGAAGTATGGGTGGCCTAGATACCTCTGTATTGGCATCCGAAGTAAGGGTAGTCTTTGGTGGGTAATGTGCCCTTTAACTTGTGGAGCCTGAATGTTAACTGGATAGTTAGCAACAGAATTGTATTGCAGTATCTTAATGTATGTTGCTGTTTAAAGACAGCTTTGTTAATATGTATTGTTGATTGATTCATGCTGAACCCCCAGCTAATAGCACTGTAACTCATGCCTGAGTGAAGTTTATCCACATGTGTATTTTCTTCCTCACACATATTACGGCCTGCTACATTTAAGGAACACTAGGCAACACTTCATTACTACTCTTGGTGGGGCCATTTTAAAAAGCAATGCCACCAAAAAAGTAAATAAAAATAATAAAAGTACCAAAACGCAAAATCACAGCAGTAAATAGACTGTGCAAAGGATACTTGTTTATGTGAGTCACCCGAGGCACACTTTCCTAGGTGTGCCTTGGGTGACTCAATTTTTTTTTTCTGCTCTGTGTGTGTGTGCAAACGACTGAGAAAATGCTGTCAGTATTTCTTGTTGTTTATAGTACTTATGTTGGGGCTGCAAATAAATTTTAGCAAGTAGATGAATTTGTAAACATGGAATAGATGAATGATGAGCCTCAACTCTGTATACACTAAGACACCCCCTACCCAACACGCACACAAACACGCACATTTGATTATAACCTTCTATCTCACATCTTAAAAAATTTGAGGCCTGGTGCAAGTGGCTCATGCCTGTAATCCCAGCACTTTGGGAGGCTGAGGTGGGAGAATGACTTGAGGCCAAGAGTTTGAGACAAGCCTGGGCAACAAAGCAAAACCGTCTCTACAAAAAATTTCTGAAAAGCAGTTGAGCATGGTAACTCATGCCTGTAGTCCCAGTTACTTGGGAGGCTGATAGTAGAGGATCACTTAAGCCCAGGGAGTTGGAGGTTACAGTGAGCTATGATCACGCCACTGCACTCCAGACGGGACAACAGCCCTTGATCTTGTCATTCTGCAGCTGTTCTTTCTGCTGCATAACAAGCCAGGGTAAGACTCAGCTCCTTTTCTTTGATTTCCTCTCATACTAATCACACAGAGACTTTGTTTGTGTAGCAGGATTAAAGGAAGGCTTGGGAATGATAAACTTGGGTGCATTGCAATAACACAAACAAATTGAAATAGAATGTTAAACATCTATGTCTTAAACTACCCTCTAGTCCCTACATCTCTCTCTCCTGGAATTTTTAACAGTTACTATATTTGAGTCTTTAATGTCTTTATTAAAAACAACAAGACACCCACCTACTTCAGATCTTAAGTTTAACAGCATTGGCCAGGACTTCAGTCTCAGTTTTGTTCCCCTCTTTCTCAACAACGTCTGTGAATAGAGGAACAGAGATTTAGTTTTACAGAAGTGAATTATGATAGCCACTTTTGGCAAGCACAGTTAACTATGGTAGTTTCAGTAACATCTTTCTTCCTCTATGTTACTGATGTCAAACCCATTTAATCCTCAAAATCTCTATGAGAAAGCTTTATTCCAAATTTACAGATAAGGAAAAGGCCTGGGGAGGTTAAGCAGCTTCCAACTTCTGAACGCTGTGCAAGCTCACAGAGCTTAGGATAAGGAGTTCAATGAAGATCCAAGAGGCCAAGGGATTTAACTACTGGACTAAATTTGCTTACTTCCCAATTTTGTAATTTCCTTAACAAGGAATGTCTGCATTAGTGCTAATAGGCTGTACCATCTACATCACTGTGGAAAGAAAGTCCATCTGTAATCAAATTAAATGCTGAAAATACCATCCAAGTTAAAGATGTGGGTTTATGGGCTCTTGCGCTTCATAGAGATACTCTGCGTGGCAAAGAATCTATTGAAAGGCGATATACCACATTCAAATTGCTTCTGTTTGACAGTACTATATAAAAAGGTTTTAAATAAGTAATTATATTGGTTAATTAGGTACCTGCAATATTAGGGCAATTTTCTGATGTAAGGCAAGTCTGAAAGTATGCAAATTAAAGAAGTAAAAGTACAATGGTGGAAGCAGGTCCAGATTATATAAATGAATTCAAAATTTTCAACTTGTTGCTAAGCAGATTGCTTTCTTTTGAATATACGGAAAAAACATATGGATTCTCAAGATAAACCACATATGAAAGTTTTAGTTTAAAAAAATATTTTACAGCTTTACTGAGATGTCATTCAAGACATATTAGAAAATTTGTGATTTAAATTTATCAGCCATCACCACAATCCAATTTTAGAACTTTTCCAGCACTTCCCAAAGTTCCTCAATTTCACCTTTTAAGGAGTGCTAAGAGCAGAAAACACAAGCAAATCCTCTGACTTAAAGAGAAAAGAAAAATCAACTGGTACCACCTAGTGGTGTATAAGTAGATAGCGAGTTGATTTTGGAATTTTTGAAATCCAGTACTCAGATTAGATATTTCTCTTCCATGGGATTGCTAATCAGCTACTAATATTTCTGGTTTACAATCAAAACTCAACTTCAAAATATTCACAAGCTTATCCAAAATATTTACTAGGTAAATTTTAAAAACTTCAGTTTTAAAAACAAATGATATCCTTTCTTCAAATGAGAGTTTACTTGGAGTTCCAGTGTGTTTAGCTGATAAATGTTTAGTTTATCATTGGATGGTCTACTTGCTCCCCTACTTGCTGAAGATAATTTTAGAAAGTAAAGACTGTGGATAAATACACAAAACAGATAGAGTAGTTACCTTTGAGTACTGGAAAATGAGTGAGATTTTCCTTTTGGTTTTATTTTTCTCTGGAGTAGGTATATAACATTGAAAAAAACAATACTAAACTTTATTTAAAAATCGAACATAAAATTTTAAAATATTGCAAAAATACCTACCAACGTCCTTGCAAAACAGCAATTTTTCATGAATATTATTTGCCCTTCTCGTTTCTTTCCTATTGGTGGCAGTAACTCTTCATCACTCACAGGTTGGGGACAAAGGAAAATGTCCATGTCTTATTGTTAGCTTGAGCTGCCATAACCAAGTGCTATCAACTAGGTGGCTTAAACAATATACATTCACTTTCTCACAGTCCTGAGGGCTGGTAGTTCAACAGTTAAGGTGGAAGGCAGTGGTTAATTGTGAATATCTTGTCTCAGCCTCATCATGTAATTCCTTGCAGGAGCCTCTGCTAATGTTATCTGGCTTCATGAAACCTCAATGTCCCATGAGTAATGAAGTAGTGTTGTGTAAGGTTCATATGGTGAAATGCACATATTTCTGATAGTGTTCCAGAAGACAAACAGTGCTTTATTAAGGAAAAATTATTAAGAGAAAGAATAATTGCAGCAAACAGAGTTATGTAAGAAGTGATGTCAAATAGAATAATAATAGTAAATGCCTAATTTGGATTCCACTTCTGGTTCTGATTCTTAGTATCCATGTGACCTTGAGCAAACCACTTGATGTTCTTTGGAGTTTGTTTTTCAACTGTCAAATGGGGATAATAAAAATATCTACTTTGTAGGGTTGTTATGAAAGTTAAATGAAATGATAAACACATAGCATATATTAAACACTCAATAAACATTAGGAACTGCTACTATTATTTTAAATTAATATTATTTTCTTAGGATGGCATATGAAAGACCTGTCTTAACTGTGACTTGGGGGGAAATCGTATCACTCCATGGTGTAGATAACAAAACATTGTCGGAGAAAGATAGTGCTGTCCTTGGTTCTGAAACAACCACACTAAGTAGGACGTAATTGCTTTGAAACCTCAGGATTCTGGTGGCTGCTGGTCCAACCTCTTCCAAGAATTTTGAAGCAGGTGAGGGCAAAAGTGGAAAAAAACATAGAGGAGGAGGAGGAGAAGGAAGAGAGAGAAGCATAACTCCTAAGAACTTGCTAGGCAAGGGGTGGGAAGAAACATGTTTGACATTGTTTTCAAAGTGCACTGCCGTCACCAAGCAAGAAGCAAACCCCTTGTATTTGTCAGAGAGCTGTAGGTGTGTGTTGAAGGGGAACTTTATATATATAATCATTTCCTCAAGCTATCCTTGGTGTACTTCCCTATCTCTGTACCTAATCACCATCGTATCAGTACCTGATCAGTAAACTGAAAGTTCCCTGAGGGCAGGGACTGGGTCTCCTGCACTCTTGTGAGGACAATGGAAAATGTCTATGTCTTAGTTAGCTTGGACTGCCATAAAAAGTGTTATAGCCTAGGCGGCTTATACAATATACATTTATTTTCTCACAGTTCTGGGGACTGGAAATCCAAGGTAAGGGTGCCAGCATGGTTGAATTCTGGTGAGGGCTCTTTTCCTGGTTTGTAAATGACCACCACCAGCTCCCTGTGTCCTCATATGAGGGTGAGGGAGAATGGTGAAGAGAGCTTTATAGAGCAAACTCTCCTGTCTGTTCTTATAAGGACACAAATTCCATTATCATGAGGGCCTCTAATTACCTCCCAAAGACCTCCATCTCCAAATATCATCACACTGGGGGTTAGGGTTCAACATGTGAAATTTGAGATGACATAAACATTTGAATGGACATCAATCCACAACAGCTTATAAAGTGGGAAGCACACAGTGTCTGTAACTGAAGGCCCTCAGTAAATGGTGGTTTTATAAAAAGAAGTGGCTGTATCCTGCGCCTCACTGTTTTGGTCTCACTACATAATTCTACTTTTTCATGTTACAGATTAAGTAAGCTGAATCTGGTATCAGCACATATGGCTTTGTTATTGTCTTTGTTTCCTTAGCCATGTGTACCTGCTCAGCACAGAAGATGTGCAGATCGACTGTGCTGAGAGTGACAGTTATCCAGAGATGTGGAACATAGCAGCATGGAGCCTGCAGAGCAGAAAAAGCCAGAGTCTGACTACACTAAGGGATGACTGGGTGGAGCCTGAGTGTGCTGTATTCTAGAGTTTAATGTACACTAATAGCTACGACTTACATAGCACTAAGTGTATGCCAGCTGTTCTAAGCATGTTACATATATTGATTGATTTTAATTATTACAAAAACCCTAAGGGATAAAAGTATTATTATTTGAATTTTACAAATGAGAAAACTGAGGCAAAAATACGTAAAAAACCTTGAAAAAGGTCACACAGTAAGTGTCACAGGGGGAATTGAATTCAGGCAGTTGGATGCCAGTGGCTTGACCACCGTGATATAGTATCCTTCCTGAAATTTAACATACTACAAGGAATTTTCTTCTTGGGTTTAGTCTACTAGCATATACTGTATCTTCCTATGGTTAATATCTAAATATTGCCAGGAGTTTTGGTGGCGTGGGAGAAGACGGAAGATGAGAATTGAGAAGTGGCTTCCTCTTGCAAAGCGATTTACTCAGGTAAGGGAGAGACAGTGTTTTTAAGAAGGTGGCACAGACTTATCAGGACAGGGCAGAGAGGGCTGATCCATTTGTCTGAGGAGGTTCATGGGGAGTTGGAGTCTTGGTGTAGTCCAAATATTCTAAATTCTGTCCCACTCCTTTTTGACCAATGCTGTAACTGTCATGTAAGAAATTATGAAACTGACCTCAGCCCTTGGAAGAAATTTTGTCTCCAATTATCTTAGCTTTAGTGCTAAATAATACTAGAAAGACTTTAGGTCATCCTAGTACAGAGAATTTAAGCATTTGAACTTCTCTCTGTTTAAACTTTCTGATTTTGTTAGAAGTTGCTACTCCACAATTTTGAATTCCTTTAGTTCGTCATACTATTCTAAGGTTGGAGAGTAGCTCAAGTTCTCTAAATCTCTTTTAAAGGTCAATTTATTCCAGGTGACCATAGGAATTAGTTTAATTAGATAATTCACTGCAGCATGCTAGGGGCTGCTAAAGTCTAGTTTCTGAGTATTAACATGGTTCTTACTACCTTTAAGTCAAATAACCAGTGCCAGACTTTTCCATATCCCCAAGGGTCCAGTGTCTGCAACTAAATCCTGATGATGTAGTAGAAAATTTTGAGCCAGAAATATCATTTCTATCTATGTTTGTTTCTTAGGACTGCTGAACCAAATTTACTACAAACTGAATTGGCTTAAAACAATAGAAATTTTTTCTCTCATAGTTCTGGAGGTTAGAAGCCCTAAATCAAGGTGTCGGCAGGGCCATATACACTCTGAAGACTCATTGAACGTTCAGAGACTCAGCGACTCCTTCCTTCGCCTCCTCCTAGCTTCTGGTAACTCCCAGCATTCCTTAGTGTTATTTGTTTGATATGGTTTGGCTGTGTTCCCGGCCAGATATCATCTTGAATTATAGTTCTGGTAATCCCTACGTGTCTTGGGAGGAACCAGGTGGAGATAACTGAATTATAGGGGCAGTTCCCCCATCCTGTTCTCATGATAGTGAGTTAGGTCTCATGAGATCTGATGGTTTTATAACGGAATTCCTCCTTCACTGGGCACTCATTCTTCTCCTTCCTGCCATAATGTGAAGAAGGACTTGTTTGCTTCCCCTTCCATCACATTGTAAGTTTCCTGAGGCCTCCCAGCCATGCTGCACTGTGAGTCAATTAAACCTCTTTCCTTTATAAAGTATCCAGACTTGGGAATGTCTTTATTAGCAGGGTAAGAACGGATTAATACATTGGTTTGTACCTGTCTGACTCTAATCTCTGTCTCTGTCTTTATTTGGACTTTCCCCCTCTATGTATGTCTGTGTCTCTGTGTCTCTAAATTTTCCTTTCCTTATAAGGATACCAGTTATTGAATTTAGGACCCACCCTTATCCAGTATGAGCTCATCTTAATTTGATTACATTTGCAAAGGGCCTGTTTCCAAATGAAATCATGTTCACAGGTACTGGAAGTTAGGACTTGAAAATAAATTGTATTTTAGCTTTTTAATTGTTTAATGCTTACTTTTAAATTAAATTGTATAGTCACATAGATTAAAGTGCCAACTCATTCTGAAAAATTTTTTGAAGCACCTGTATGCCCTTTATCCCATTGTTTTTTTCTTGCAGGAAATTCTTTGCTCAGAGAAAAACTGCCTTTAAAAAATTTTAGCTTTTGTTTCCTGAGCACAGATACCTATATTTCAGCTTCTTCCTCAGTCTTGCCCTCTTTTACTTCAGTGCTGGTTGAACATAAATTCTTGTGGGACACAATTTATCATCATTGCCCACCATTGATTATACTTTCTGTTATAATTTTTTGAATGTCTTGTACCTTCGGGACTCTCACATTTCTGCTAAACATCTCCCAAGACTTCTGAATTAGGCAAAGGGACAAATGACAGGAAATGCACATTATAAAATGTGGGACACAGGAAAATGCATGTACCATGTGAAAGTAGCTAAATTTTGCTTGCTATATATAATTAGATCCATCCCTAAAATATGGTAAGTTGCTTACCTGGTACTAGGCATTGATGCTGGCAGACAGGCAGTAGTTGGCCAGTAAAAAGATGATATTGCCAATTCCTGTAATCTCCTCTTTAATACATTGTTCTCAAACAAATGTAAATTTTTGATGGGTTTGTCAAATACCTATTTGTTTTCCAGAGATGGTGTTCTTGATACAAAGAGATATTACAAATCCTTGTGAGTGCATTCAAAAAGTTTTATAGTTCTTCTCATGTGAAAATATTGGAAATATAAAACTCTTAATAAATAATGGAATATCACAAACAGAAAAGCAAGGTCATCTGATTTTCACTATAAGTTGTTGGCTGCCATCAGTCCTCAGGGTTTGAACTGTCTAGCAGTTCTGCTTAATGATACCCCAGATAGCATTGCTTTAAAAGCTCCATAAAAGTGAAGGCTGAAAAAACTTTAAGTAATTAAATGTTGGACTGAATAAACAAAAGTTTTTTGAGAAAGACACATCCAAAGAAGCAAGAAGGAGAAAAATAACAAAGATATTTATTTTAAAGGTCAGTTTAATTGCTTGAGACAATAAACCTCCCTTTTTCTCCTTAAAGACGATCAGATTTGTCATTTTTGATGGAAAGATTCTTGACTACTACTTCCCCTATTATTTACATAATCACAAAATATTTCACATACACCATTTTATTTAATGATCAAAACGTATCTATCATTTAGGTAGGTAAACAAAGAGTGGATTGGATTTGTTTTTTAAAAAATTTTACTTTAAGTTCTGGGATACATGTGCTGAAGGTGCAGGTTTGTTACATAGGTATACATGTGCCACGGTGGTTTGCTGCACCGATCAACGCGTCATCTAGGTTTTAAGCCCCACGTGCTTTAGGTATTTGTCCTAATGCTCTCCTTCCCTTTTCCCCCAACTTCCTGACAGGCCCCAGTGTGTGATGTTCCCCTCCCCGTGTCCTTGTGTTCTCATTGTTCAACTCCCACTTATGAGTGAGAACATGTGGTGTTTGGTTTTGTTGGATTTGTTTTTGTGCTTCTCACAGGGCACAGTCCTGTTTCTTCAAGAGAGCAGGTACTTAACAGTGGCATGACTGACCACTATTAGACATCTAAACTAATTTTATTTCAACAGACCAGAACTCACAGAAAGCCTATTATTGTTTTCAAAGTAGTCACCTTGGAGTCTTTGACACATTTCAATAAATGTTACTGTCATTGCTCAGTATGTTTTGAGAAATGGTGTTATAAAATTGCCTTAAAAATCTTTGGGGGCCAGGTGCAGTGGCTAACACCTGTAATCTCTGCACTTTGGGAGGCTGAGGTGGGAGGATCACTTGAGTCTAGGAGTTGGAGACCAGCCTGGACAACATAGGGAGACCCCATTTCTACAAATAATAAAAAAATTAGCCAGGTGTAATGGCATATGCCTGCGTTCCCAGCTACCTGGGAGGCTGAGATAGGAGGATCACTTGGGTCTAGGAGGTTGCGGGTGCAGTAGACCGTGATTGTGCCACTGCAGTCCAGCATGGATGACAGGGAAAGAACCTGTCTCAAAAAAAAAAAAAAAAAAAAAAAAATCTGTGGCACTTATAAGTTAAATAACTCAGTAGTGGTAAATCTTCATCCTATGAAAATGACCTGACTTCTACAAACATCCAGAATTCAAATGAAATGAATTCTTAAGTCTGGAGAGAAAGAGACTGAAGTAGAAGAAGGAGAAATGTAGAAAGGAAATAAAGTTTTATCAAGTTTTTTAAAACTCATGAAAACCTACAAAGTAGGCATTGTTACCGCTAGTTTACCTAGAAGAAGTTGGATAAATTGGCCTGAGAGTAATGCCGGGGCCAAGGGAAAGCTTCTCCTCAGGCCTCTGAAGATTGGCTGAAAATCACTGACAAGAGGGAGGTTCATAGGAGAAAAGGTGTACAAATTTATTTGATCATAGATCATAGTGTTAAATGACTTGGGAGCCTTCAGAATGAAAAGCCAAAGAGACAGGGGAAATGGTCCATTTTATGCTTAGGTTCAGCCAAGTCTGCACAGCCGTGTAGAAATATGACTGGACAAAAAGGGTGTGATCGAACACTAATAGACTGAATAGGGAAACCCAGAAAGGCCTGTCTGGATTCTAATATGGCCTCTGAAAGCATTTCTTCCCTCTGGATGTGGGGCAGGATCTCCTCTGGAATGAGGGCCAGGGACAGGAGGGCAGAGGGTTGGAAAATAACTTTTGTGTCTGAGGCTGCTTCTGAGGCCTTCATTTTGGGGTATTGTTTTTCTGAGTTTATAGTTTATAGTTCATGTTGACAGAGCCAGGACTGCATCTCAGCTCTGTCTTCCCCCAAAGACTGGCTTTTCCTTTTCACCACCCTGCCTTCTCAGGGCAGATTTATTTGGACTAAAAATCAGTGGGTGACTATGGAGCATGGGGGTGTACTTCTTGAGTTGTGTCATTCAAGTGTCATGTCATAGCGTAGGACAAACACCTCTAGTACCATGAGGGGTATGCTTAAAATGAAGTCTGTTGGGGAAGGTTGACAGAGTCAGTGCATTGTGTGCAGAGTGCTCAGGTAGAGCTGGCTGCACCCAGGAAGATGCTCCTCGAGAAGAATCCTGCCCTGGTACTACTTTTCATTTATATGGAGAAGTAGGGAGGGGAGCAGGAAACACTTGGCTGGCCATGGGCCATGAGAGTTTTCTGGCTGCAAGAAGTAGCCTTGCTGGAACAAGGGATTGTCCAGCACCCACAGGTCAATAGTTTAGAGAGTTCACCTACCAATGCCAGTGTGAGCTAATGACTTTGTAGCCTTCAGCTGAACCAGCTCATGCCTGCTGGGAGAGCACACTGCTACACCTCCTGAAGGGTAGAGGGGACCAGAGGAGGTCCAGTGTGGGTGGAGCCATGTGGACCATCTAGCAGGCACATAGTTTGTGTCCTCTCAGCAAATGAGGAGATTCCGACCTGACTGCTTTATGAGAATGGATATATTTCTTTGTCTTTCTCTTTTCTTTTTAGTCTCAGTCATTTTCATCTTATTTCCTTTCTCATTAATTTACTCTGTATAGCACATTATGTCCCCAAATGATAACAGAATCAATGCATTTTTGAAATGAGCTATAGGAGAGTGCCTTGGGCATAGACTATCCAGGACTCTCAATTTCCTGTCTATTTGAAAGAAAGTCTCCAATGAGCTTTAGCAAAGAAAAGGAGTATCTTGTTATCTGGAACACCGATGGTGATAATCTAGCTAGAACCTGTCAGGGTAACAAAAAGGCCCAAGGCTCTCTGATAGTATCATATTTTCTCTCCCTGCTTTTTTGAACCTAATCCAGTTAGGAATTGCCACTGGAACAGAGGCAATGAGTCAGGTGCCCTGATGGATGCACGTGCTGTTGTCTGTAGACAGAGGTCGTTGTTTTTAAAAAGAAAATTTAATACTTTAAGCAGGAGACTTTCATTTGACCTGCTTTTTCTCTACCCCTCCATGGAATCAGTCTTTCCAGCACTGATAGAGTGGGCCACTGTCACATTCTGTATCTCTGTGTGACTGCCTGTTCAAGAAGCAGTTTGGAGTTTGTGATGATTGCAGCATGTAAAAGTCAGCTCTGTTGTGGTGCTATAAAGAAAAGAACAGACTTAGCTGCTTTTAATGCAGACCACAGGAAACAATACCAGGGGCAGAATCGGGGGTCGGGGGGAGGGTGTTGAAGCAGAGAGTTAGGAAATGAAGGGAAGATTGCCATGACGTGCTCACTCACAACTGCTCTTGGTTCCACCACTTCTTGGCTGTGTGATTATGCACAAATTACTGAACCCCTCTCTGCCTCCCATCCATCTGAAAATGGGATAATCATAACAATAGCAATAGTACTAATATCTACCTCATAGACTTGTTGGGAAGATTAAGTGATTGAAAAATCCTTGTAGGGTGTCTGCTCTGCACCGACCCCAAAATAAGCAATGAAAGTATTCACTTTTATTGTTATTATGACCATGGTTATAATGTAAAGAGCATCATAGGAAATGATAAGTGTTTTGGGGACAGCTGGCTTAACTCATATTTTTTAAACTAAATAGTTCTAACTTCTTTAAAATCTCCTTTTAGACTCCAGCAGCAATAGCACAATTATTTGATTTATTCTCATGCCTGTGAAGTAGGTAGGAAGATATAAATAACTCTGTATTTCAGATGACTCAGAAAAGCAGTAAGACTTGTCTTATTCATAAAGACTGTAGGTGGTAGGATCAGAATGTTGATCTCAGATGACTGGACTATGAGTGCTGTTCACAAACGAACCAAGACAATATGAGACAAAGACCTATGTTTCATTATGGGGGCTGGAATGAGGGGTGACCAGGGGAAATGCAGAAACTCCTGAGCAAGCAGAGCTAGGATGAGGTGCCAAATTGGGTGTGTCCTCTGGAGCCCAGGAAATGCAGGGACTGGACACCTGGGAATAATAAGGCAGTTGCCCGACCAATTCCTGCTCACCCTTAAAGCCTCAGCTGCCGATACGTCACTTCTTGTGAGAAACCTTTACTGATCTTCAGACCAGGTTCGGCCACCTCCTCTTTTCACAGCAGCCCCTGCTTCTCCTTGCAGGACTTTTGTGTTTGTAGTTGTCTCTCGGTGGATTGTCAATTTGGAGAGCAGATATTCTCATGACTATGCCCCAGCCTGAACACTGCCTGGCCCACAGCTGGGGCTCAGTGCACACGGTTGCTGAATGAGTGAGCAAGAGAGAGGCTCGAGCGCCTAGAAAGTCAGGTTGTGCTTGGTCATCTCTCAGCTTCTGTGGATTTTTGCGACGCCTCTAGATTCAAACATCAGCTTAATTATATAGAACAAGCGTCAAGGAGCGGTACTCAATCCCCAACGGAACTGAAATTGCCATGAGTGGTTGAAGGTGAGAAGTAGCAGATTTCTTTTATCACTTAAAAAGTATCATTAGTGGTTGGGCGCTGTGGCTCACACCTGTTATCCTAGCACTTTGGGAAGCTGAGGCGGGTGGATCACCTGAGGTCAGGAGTTCAAGACCAGTGTGGCCAACATGGTGAAACTCTGTCTTTAATAAAAATACAAAAATTAGCTGGGTGTGGTGGTGCAAACTTGTAATCCCAGCTACTCGGGAGGCTGAAGCAAGATAATCACTTGAACCCAGGAGGTGGAAGTTGCAGTGAGCCGAGATTGCACCACTGTGCTCCAGCTGGGGCAATAGAGCTAGACTCTGTCTCAAGCAAACACACACACACAAACAAACAAAAAAATGTCATCAGAGCCTTCAGAACTTAGGACACAAGATGAATAATGCTGGTCAGAAATACAGGTTAATCACAATGTCTACAAGTTGAGACCCAGGAAATAAAGAAGAACTCAGCCTGCAGAACACAGAGAAAAGCAGGAAGAAATTACTTCAGGGAAAGTTTTTAGGACGGGGAGAGTCAAGAAGCAAATGGTCCTGCAGGTAGGACCAACCCTTGCCCGTGATGAGGCAGGTTGAGTCTATTTGCGGAAACTCTGCGGATACTCTTCTGGATCACCACACAAGTGTCTGGTGATTGCCCTGCTTGCCTCACAGGCTCATAGAAAGGTTTGATGATTCTTTTTATTTTTATACTCTACTCAGCACAACAGAACCCCTGTTGTATAGCTGAACAGTGTTAATGTTCCTTGGGTGACTTGATTTAATCCACTCTATCAGAAAAAGGAGGTTTTTTTTTTGCTTACCTTTGTTCTTGGTGCTGTAATTCTTAGACTGGGCCATGATTCCATCTCTGGCAAGGTGTATCAGCCTGGGTCCAGTCAGGAGATGGAAGCCACACAATGATTTAAATAGGGGACATATAATATAAATAATTATTAAACTATGGTAAAGGGTGACTATAAGATATAAGAAAACCTTATAGGGTACCGTAGGGCTGAGGAGGAGTACACAAGAAGGGCAAATGCATACTTGGGGGCTCCCCCTTAAGACTGAGTTTCAGGCCTTATTGGAGAATGTATAGTTGTAGCCCATTGGATGGCAGAGAATTTTGCTGGTTTGTATGGGCCAGAGCTGATCTGCAGTCTCTGGGCAAGTTGGAAGCAACTCTTTAGGAACAGAGGAAAAGAGGGTGAACAGGTGAGCTGCAGCTAATGGCTAGGCAGGGCACGGGATGTGAGTGTGCAGAGGGAGTAATGGCATCAGAATAGGCTAGTGTTAGTGTTGATAGGGTTCTGGGAAGGTGATCACTAGGTGAGGCCGGAGCTTCAACGTCAAGCTTCTAAGTGTATGGCTGGGGTCAAGCTCTATACACACCCTCCCATAACACCCCTGACTGACCATGCATGCAGTCACAGGAAAAATAAGGGGAGTCCCTTCCTTTTGGGATATTGCTGCAATGTCCTCCTCAATAAAAGCTTAATATCATGCTCACTGCACAAGAGAAATGCATGTGAAAATTCATCCATTAATGAAGAGCATTTGGAGCTGAGCAATAGATTGATAACTGGTACATAGGGTTCCTTGTCTCTGCTCATATGAAGTCCTCAATAAATGTTGGTTAGACCCTTTGTTCCAAGCTAGCTAGCTGAGTTAGTAGATGCATGACTTGATTACAGAATAAGGGTCTATAACCAAAAACCACAAATAGAAAAGTTCATGAAGCCATCAGGCTAAGTGTGTTACAGTTGCATTGTTTACACATTCTAGATTGAAAGCCAGGTGATATGGAGTTCTACTACCTCTTGTAGCATAAATTTTGTAACCTTGAACAAGTCACTTACCCTCACTAGGCCTTAGTTTCCTCATTTGTAAAATGAAGGGGGTGGCCAAAAAGACAGCCATCAACATCCATCTTTAAGATATAAAAATATTAAAATACATTGTAATTTAAATAGCATAATTCTTTTAGTGTTGCTGTGGTAAAATACTATGTGACTCATATAATTGAAGACCATCTTGCAATGGATGAGAATGCTGATTTCCTTCCAAGGAGGCACCTCTACAAGTGACAATACTCGGGGTAGTAGTATCCTGTTTCTTGTGATTATGGGATAAGAATTTTCCTTTTATCTTTTTTCTTATGAGTCATGCAGAAAAAGCGTAAGGATAAGATGTTTTTCTTATCACCATTATTCAATTATTGGATTTCTCTCTAGGTAGAGAGATTTAACAAACAGCATAAGTAATTTAGAAGGATTCCTTTCTCAATGTTTTCATAAGAAAATAGCAAGTTAGTTAAACTTTCCCTCTTCCAAATGTGACTAAATGTTCCCTATGGATTCCAGTCCATTTCTGATTAAAAGGATATAAAAGAGGTAAGCGTATTTCCTGCTGTCTTTTAAAGGCATCTAGCAATAAATTATTCGTGCTAAAGTTGAAAAAAAACCACACAGAGGAATACATTTTTGATGCAAGAGAAGAATAAATTTGTAACTTGGAAGAATTTAATATTCACGTGTTTGAAATTATAGTGCAAAATAGACCCTAAGGGTCCAAGTTAGATATTTCTGCTGGTAAAGTAAATCATTCATATGAGCAAATCAATGTTTTTATAGGTGAAAATGCATTTTCTTTGAGAGTTAATGTGTTTTCTTTCCTTCACTCTCATATGAAATTGAATGATTTCCAAATATCTGATTAAATTATGTCTTGCTTGGGATGTCATCTTGGCAGATAACTTAAGAATATTAAAGCCTTTGATGTGAAGCATATTTTAAAAATGCAGAACAAAATCCTTAGTGATCCTTGATAAATATTTTATGTGTAGACACAATGCATTAAGATAGCTTATTTTTAAATATAAGCTGCAAGGTGGAGAATATATAATTGCTCTTCAAGGAAAGTACCGTTATAATTTATCTCATTAATGAAAAGCATTTCATAGAGAGAATTCTTCAGAACTCAACATGACAATCCCATGTTACTAACTGAGGTTTTAAATGAGTGGTAATGTGGGTGGTAATGTCGACATAAATGGAATAAATTTGAACAGCAATTTGTAAATGAATTCAGCTGAATTTTTTCAAGTGCCCACTTGCACTGAAAGCTTCTTAGAATGCTTCCTTTAATGAAACCACAAATAGAAAAGTTCATGAAACCACTAGGATAAGTGTATTACAGTTGCATTGTTTGTATATAAATAGACACTCTAAAAGTGGGCAAACAGCTTCTTGTAACTATGTTTAGTTTTGATTAGGACTCTATAATAACCAAATCAGGGCGCAGTTCTCACTAGCTTAGGACCACCTGCACATTGGTCAAGTAAATTTACTCTGTCAGGGTTGTGTGCCCTGACAGATTAGCACTGTTGGTCAGAAGGAAGCTCATAGAAAAGAATGAGAATGGATCAAAGAATAGCCGTTATGGCTGGAAGTCACACTAGTACCTTCTTTAATTTTTATTGCTAAAGAATAGCCTAGGAATGTTTGTTTGTATAATGAGATAATAACATTTGCTTTTTAATTGAATATCCCTTTTTTGCAAAATAATTCTAAAAAGCATTTAAACACTTTTTATTTTCAAAGAAGCACTCTCCCACATATGCTATCAATGCTATTGATTTTTTTATAAGCCTTTTTTCTCTTATAGGCAAGTAAAAAAAAAAACCTGCTGTGTGAATTATAATCAGTTTCAAGTTGGCAAAGTCAAGCTTGATGCATGTTGATTGCATGTATATTAAACTCTGATGGTAGATAATTGGGAGGCTGTTAGTTCTTTTAGCATTAAAGTTGCTTCCTGGTATAATGGTTTGTTTTATTTTTTTCTCATTACTATTCTACCAGCACACTCTGAAACTCTTTGTAACATCAACAAGATTTTGGCTGAAGAGTTTTGAAAAGTGCATTTACTTCTCTATGAGAACTCTGCCTGGTTCCATAAAGAGCATTTATCTTTAAACTGAAAACACCTGGACCCTTTTTCTAAGGCGACATCAAAATTACTTCTGTATTTCTACCTGCCATGTAATGGGGTTTGCATAAAGAAAGCTGATAGGAAACTGGAGTGTGGAGTGTTTTTCACAGCGATTATTTTGGAAAAGCTGCTACTTCTTTGTACAATTATTATGTATGAAATTCACACTAAAACACATTCAGTAAAATTATCATGGCCAATACATGTGTTTGTGTTTTTTTCTTGGTAAAGTGACTTAGCCACAGGTATAGTCTTATAAATGAGGGTTGTATATATGTGCATGTGTGAGCATGTGTGTTAGCAAGAAAGGGAGGAAGAATTAGGAGCATTAGTCCTCTACAGGTGCTGCCGAATCAGGCTCTACTGAGCAGAGATAATTGAGGAAAAGTTCTTTTTCTTTTGTTCCCTGCAACCGCCTTAATATTTCTAACCAATGCAACCTCCTTTACTCTGTCTTGTATTCTAAACTTGCTGATGCCACTGGCGAGGTTTGTCAGAGGCAGTCCAAAGGACTCTGTTCACAAAATTCGTGCCAGCTTTCAGGGAAGAGGCTTTAACTTTATGTTGGCTTTGGAGCTCCTTGTGCACCACTTCCTGATGAATGGTAAAATGGATCATGGGACTATGCAGATGTGTTTTGGATTGATGCCAGCTGGTCTGAATTAGGAGTTCTGGAGGAGCCAGTTGAGAAGTAGATATAGGAACCAGATGGGAATGAAAATGCAGGATTGTCTTAAGCCCTTTGGACTGGTATAAGAAAATATCATAAACCGAGTGGCTTATAAACATTTTCCACAGTTCTGGAGGCTGGAAATTCTGAGATCAAGGTGCTGGCAGATTCAGTCTGGAGTGGATCTGCTTTTTGGTTCACGGATGGGTTTTTCTTGCTGTATGATGATGAAAGGAGTGAGGGAGCCCTCTGGGGCCTTATATATATATATCTATATATCTATATATCTATATATCTATATATATATATATATTTAATTGCATTTTAGGTTTTGGGGTACACGTGAAGAACATGCAAGATTGTTGCATAGGTGCACACATGGCAGTGTGATTTGCTGCCTTCCTCCCCATCACCTATATCTGGCATTTCTCCCCATGCTATCTCTCCCCAACTCCCCACCCCCCGCTGTCCCTCCCCTTTTTCCCCCTGACAGACCTCAGTGTGTGATGCTCCCCTCCCTGTGTCCATGTGTTCTCATTGTTCAACACCCGCCTATGAGTGAGAATATGCGGTGTTTGATTCTCTGTTCTTGTGTCAGTTTGCTGAGAAGGATGGTTTCCAGGTTCATCCATGTTCCTACAAAGGACACAAACTCATCGTTTTTGATGGCTGCATAATATTCCATGGTGTATATGTGCCACATTTTCCCTGTCCAGTCTATCATCAGTGGGCATTTGGGTTGGTTCCAGGTCTTTGCTATTGTAAACTGTGCTGCAATGAATGTTCATGTGCATGTGTCCTTATAGTAGAATGATTTATAGTCCTTTGGATGTATATCCAGTAATGGGATTGCTGGGTCAAATGGAATTTCTATTTCTCGGTCCTTGAGGAATCGCCACACTGTCTTCCAAAATGGTTAAACTAATTTACACTCCCACCAACAGTGTAAAAGTGTTCTTATTTCTCCACATCCTCTCCAGCATCTGTTGTCTCCAGATTTTTTAATGATCGCCATTCTAACTGACGTGAGGTGGTATCTCAATGTAGTGTTGATTTGCATTTCTGTAATGACCAGTGATGATGAGCATTTTCTCATATGTTTGTTGGCTTCATGTATGTCTTCTTTTGTAAAGTGTCTGTTCATATCCTTCGCCCACTTTTGAATGGGCTTGTTTGTTTTTTTCTTGTAAATCTGTTTCGGTTCTTTGTAGATTCTGGATATCAGCTCTTTGTTAGATGGGTAGACTGCAAAAATTTTTTCCCATTCTGTTGGTTGCAGATTCACTCTAATGACTATTTCTTTTGCTGTGCAGAAGCTCTGGAGTTTGATTAGGTCCCATTTGTCTATTTTGGCTTTTGTTGCCAATGCTTTTGGTGTTTTGGTCATGAAGTCCTTGCCTACGCCTATGTCCTGAATGGTTTTGCCTAGATTTTCTTCTAGAATTTTTATGGTGTTAGGTCTTATGTTTAAGTCTTTAATCCATCTGGAGTTAATTTTAGTGTAAGGTGTCAGGAAGGGGTCCAGTTTCTGCTTTCTGCACATGGCTAGCCAGTTTTCCCAACACCATTTATTAAACAGGGACTCCTTTCCCCATTGCTTGTTTTCATCAGGTTTGTCAAAGATTGGATGATTGTAGATGTGTTGTGTTGCCTCGGAGGCCTCTGTTCTGTTCCATTGGTCTATATCTCTGTTTCGGTACCAGTACCATGCTGTTTTGATTACTGTAGACTTGTAGGCCGATAGTGTGATGCCTCCCACTTTGTTCTTTTTGCTTAGAATTGACTTGGCTATGCAGGCTCTCTTTTGGTTCCATATGAAGTTTAAGGTTGTTTTTTCCAGTTCTGTGAAGAAGGTCACTGGTAGCTTGATGGGGATAGCGTTGAATCTGTAAATTACTTTGGGCAGTGTGGCCATTCTCACAATACTGATTCTGCCTGCACTGCCCAGAGGCTCTGGCACCAGAGGGACACAGAAACCACTGAGGCTCCAAGTGTGCTCCAGCCCTGCCAACACTCTTCTCCCTAAAGCTCCTGAGATCTTGGGGCTGGCTGGGCAGGCTGGGGCTCTGCACCACAGTCCTGCCTGAATCATATCTGTTTTTTTTGGCTTCATTAAAAACAGCTGGGTGGGAAGGGGCATATGCATTAAGCTGCTTCCTAGGGAGAGCCATGGATGGACAGCCCCATGAGGGCCTTGAAGGCGGAGGCCCTGGAAGCAGAAAAACGGGGGCTGGATAAAGGTACTAATAGGAGGGATGGTAGAGCCCAGCTCCCCAGCCCCCTACAAGCCAGACCAGAACCTGCAAAGAGCTGGTTATAAATAATACTAATATTGTTCAACTTAGTAGAAAGGAAGTTCAATTATTATGCAATGGTCATGTTGCATAACCAGGAGTGTGGTGTGAGACAATAGTGGAAACACATTGTTAGAATCGTGGCAACCATCCCAGGCTTGGGGATATCAGTAATGGTGGCCTAGGACTGGTTTTGTGGTTTCATTTCTCATCATGGCCCTGAGCTGTACTGTCAGCAGTATTTATACTACTGGGAAATAACTAGGCATTATAAATGACTGTTTTGGGGATAAAAAGTGAAGTTGGTCAGCTTCTAAATTAAGTTTAAATGGCATTACATTGCCATATCTATGTATATCTATCTATCTATCTATCTATCTATCTATCTATCTATCTATATTGTTTTTTTTTTTCTATTTGGCTGAGGATAATCTAACAGTCAAGGGAGAAATATGACGTTATACTTGGTGTAGATGTTACAAGCCCAGATTTTAGAGCAAACTACACACTGCTTGAGTTCAGTACTAGCTTAACTACTAACATCTGGGCTGCTGATCTATTGTCAAATTGGGTCATTTGTCCAATAATATACTCTGTATTTTGGATTTGGCTTATTGATTCTTCTTGGTGTTGCTCGGCTTGTCCCCAGACCCCCAAGTTTTCTGTAATCTGGTAGTTAAATCTACAGGCTTAATTTTTAGAAAAAAATTCTTCCTACTACCACATTCTTAAAGATTTAAACATAATATTTGCACCTAAGTTTATATCACTATTTTATAACAAGTTTGCGTCATCTAGTTTGTAACTTGGACTTGGATGCACTAACTAATTTACAGCACAGTTTGGTGATGGAAGGAGAAGTTCTCCTTACAAGATGACATTTATTTGAAAGACTCAAGAAAGATTTTTCTCATGGGATATCTTACTAACTTATTTAAATGCTTATGCTAGGCAGGGGAATAAGGCAGAAGAAAAATTTAACTGTGATAAAGACAAGACAGCTGTAGAGTATGACAAATTTTGGAGACAGGAACCACTAGTCTTCATCTAAACTTGGCTATGTTTTTAGGTGTTCTTTGGTAAATTCTTTAAGATCTTGAATATTAGATTCTCATCCTCAAGAATAAGAAAATTATATCTACTCTTTATGGTGGTTTTATGATTATATAATATATAAATCATAAAATTGTATTTCATGATTTTTATGATTATATAAAGCAGTACACATAGAAACATCTACTGCAGGGGTTGGTGCAGAATATGCCTTCAAAGAGTGTTCATTTTTTCTTTCTTCTACAAATATTCCTTGAATACACAATTTAAGCCCAGCTGGGCATCAGGTGTTATGTTGGGGGTTAAAAGAAGTACAAGATAGTGCAGAGCATAGTTCCTGGCACAAAGTAGATTCTCAATAAATGTATTTTAACATTGAGTTGGAGCTGGGCTCAATGGCTCAGCCCTGTAATCCCAGCACTTTGGAAGGCCGAGGCAGGCAGATCACTTGAGGTCAGGAATTTGAGAACAGCCTGGTCAGCATGGCAAAAACCTGTCTTTACTACAAATACAAAAATTAGCTGGGCATGGTGGCACATGCCTATAATCCCAGCTACTTGGGAGGCTGAGGCACAAGAATCACTTGGGCCTGGGAGGCGGATGTTGCAGTGAACTGAGATCATGCCACTGCACTCCAGCCTGGATGATGGAGTGAGACTCTGTCTCAAAATAAAGAAATTGAGTTGAAAATGTTTCTGCCCCAAGTGAGCTGACTATAAGGGCTCGAGGAATACCATGATCAGAGTCACCAGTGACAGCTCACATGATGAAGTTCTCACAAAGGAGATCAGACTAAAAGCTGAGACTAGAAAAGTATGAGTAGGGAGGATTAGCAAGGGCACTCCAGATTTGAGGAATATAGCAGTGAAGGAGCAGAATAATTTTAGCCAGGAAATTTTTCCAGCAACTAGATATATGTGACTGATTAGACAGGAAGATTCATGAAATGGAGCATCAGAAAAGCCCGAATGTCTAGAGTGAGGTGAGACTGAGAAAAGCCTCAAATGCCTCAGTAGGGAGTTTGGATTTTATTCTAGATCATGGGAGAAATGCAAAAGCATGAATGTATCATGATAAAGTAGGTATGTAGAAAAGTGTATTTAGAGCATAATGGATTTGGAAGACGCACGAATGGCCTGAAAGATATTACTTAAGAGGCTACTGTTAAAATCCTGCCTGAGATGAAAGAATCTTGGGTGACTTCTTGTTTATATGGATTTAGATCGGGAAAGTGCGGGTGCCATATTACATCAACACAATTAAATAAGTCTAATGTTTGAAGCACATTAGTTTGGAGTTTTCAAAATGTTTTTTTTCCTAGTGCTTACAGCCAAGGTGGCTTGCGGTGCCAAGGATGAAGAGAGCTGGAATTTCCCGCATGTATGGAAGACCTCTAGACCCTTCCAGTCTGATTGTGCAGCGTACTGGGAGCTGGAATTCCCCACGTGTATGGAAGACCTCTAGACCCTTCCAGTCTGATTGTACAGGGTACTGGGAAAAGCACAGCTTTGGTGTGAGACAGTTAGTACTATCTCTAAATGGAAGTAATGATGTGAATAAGCACAATAGCTGGCCTGTTAGTTCCCTCTGTGGTCAAGTATGCAATTAGTGGAAGAGTCAGGTTTACACCACTTTCATGGTGGTGGCTGGATAAATTCCCATTGTGGCCATTCTTACATTTGTTCCCAATGGGTCATAGATACTTTATGTTTAGTTGGAATCTGCAAAGAGGGTAGACCGCATTGTAGAAGTGGAACCATGAGGAAGAACGTGCTGGTTATCCCCACAGGCTTTTGTCTCTGAATCCATTACCTGATGATCCATCCCTAGCCACTTTGGCTGTAACATGGTTCCTATTCTATCTGGGGGAAAGGATGTTATATCACAAAAATACATCTGCCTCTTTACTTCCACAAGACCTTTTACTTTTGCCTGTCCCAGCTATTCCTCCATACCTCTTTGTAAGTAAATTCAGGTTTAATTTTCAGCTGAGAAAAACTAGGTGCACGATTAAGTTTTTTATCATTATTACCTGTGGAGATAGAGCTATTTAGTTCAGTGAGCTGTGAGCCTGAAGCATTTACTAGTGACAGAACATTTTGATGTAAATTGTATTTTGTGAAATGTGCATTTCAGCATGAAAATATGGCAGTCCTCACTATTGCCCTCTTTGAAATTTAAATTATCATCAGCCAATGAACAGCAACATGTCTCAAGTTTTTAACATGCATAGAGCCACCACATATTGCTGCTTGCCCCAGGGGTGGGCTCTGTAAACCTATGTAGTTCTGGTTGCCAATTTTGTGGAGCCAATTTAATGAGAATGAACATCAGGCACACATGAATCATGATGTTTTGGATTGATTTTTATAAGTATCCATGTTTCTATAGGTTTTGCACCAAAATAATACCTCTATTACTGCCAAGCATATCCCCAATCTCCTGAATTGACTTTAGCTATGGAAAATAAAACTGAAATAGAGGAACTGCTTCTCTTCGAATGCTGACAGAATTTTATGCTGGCTTTGAACGCTGGGTGGCAGACATACTCTTGTTAAGATTTGTTAAGCAAGTTTGGAGTGATTTTGCTCTGACAGGGATGATGAGCTCTCTTAATTAAATGAGTCTCCCCCACACACAAGGACCACACAGGATGTTCCCATTGAAATAGACATCTATTTTGCAATCCACAGGGAACTTGTTTTTACTTTATTGATGGCTTGGCTGGGGATGCTTTTTCGAAGCCTTTCAATTCATTTTGGTAATGGAGTGGAGTCACTAAGATCTCAACTTCTCATTCATCAATAGTGAATATTAGGAGGAAAATGAAGTCTGGATTTAAAACCCTGATATCACATTTGGTACTAAAAATCTTTGCCCAAGATTCTTGGGGTCCTAGAAGAGGCTAACAGACCAGACTGTGAAATATAATTTTTCTTTCATGATTGTGGCAAGATAAATGCTTAATTGTACATCATTGAACTTAAGATTTAGGTTGGTCCTCAGTAATCATCTAATGACTAGAATTTTTTAAGAAGTCAACTTAGCTGTGGCTAAAACTCATCTTGGTGCTTTCAAAATCCACAGGTGCCTGGATACTAGGCACAGCATCCTTGGAGGTGGGTCACAGGCGTGGGTGTTGTTCATTTGAAAAGCTGCACAGGTGATTCTGGAGTGAAAGTTCCACCTTTGTAATAACATTTGTAATTTCTTACGCTTAAAATAAACACATTCTCAAGACCTGCCTTATCAGGATAACAACCCACAATTGTGGTTACAGAAGCACAGAAGGGAAGTAGGTGCCCCAAACCTAGAAAGAGGTTTGAGAGTCCTCTCGCTAGTTCCCCCTATGTCTCTGAGGCTGAAGTGCAAGAGTAATGTGAAGTGTCATTTGTTAATAGCCTTTGGCTTTATAGTTCTGAATCTGTATTATCAAAAGCAATCAGTAAGGTACTGGGCATAAAGTACTAGGTTAATTGGAGTTGAGAAAGGTTTAGGAGCTGGTATCCAGGCCTGAGTATGCAGAAATACAGAAATTTACTGGTCATCCCGACTGTAACAAAGAAGGAGAAACATTCTGATTAGAAAATTTGGAGATTCTACAGAACAGAGTTTATATAAATGTTATCAATTTTGCCATTCACTGCCTAGGCTCATGCTTAATATGGAGGAGTCAAGTATGATGGTGTAATTCTTCCCTGGGAAGAATCAGAGAAGTTGAATCCAGTGTTGTCAAAGGCATGTTGTAAACTCTGAGTGGTGATGGAGACAAGGTGGAGCCCTGTGAGCAAGTGCAGAGGACTCTTTGTGGAGGTCTTAGGGGTCATTGGGATGACTGTTGATTTATGTCTCTAAGACAGCACAATGGTAGACTAAAAAGTAAAATGTTGTTCATTAGCTAAAGGTATGAAAACACAATTGACTAGTGTTTTTCTTCTGGTTGATCTGTCAGTTTAGTGTTATATAAGCATATCCTGAATAATCAGTCAATTTGAGTCAACTGTATCTAATATAGTCAGTTCAATGGAAAAAAATCAGTTGAACCTTTTATTTGGCATAAACATAACATAAAATACAAAACTTTTTTTTTTAAGAGTTTTTAAAAGTTGTGTTTTATTTTTAATTGACAAATAATAATATATATTTATGAGGTACAATGTGAGTTTCAATACACGTGTATATTGCAGAAATATCAAACAAGGTAATCAGAATATCCATCACTTCAAGTATTTATCACTTTCTTTTTTTTTTAAATGTATATTTTTTATTGCATTTTAGGTTTGGGGGTACATGTGAAGAACATGCAAGATTGTTGCATAGGTACACACATGGCAGTGTGATTTGCTGCCTTCCTCCCCATCATCTATATCTGGCATTTCTCCCCATGCTATCCCTCCCCAACTCCCCACCCCCCGCTGTCCCTCCCCTTTTTTCCCCCCACAGACCCCAGTGTGAGATGCTCCCCTCCCTGTGTCCACGTGTTCGCGTTGTTCAACACCCGCCTATGAGTGAGAATATGCGGTGTTTGATTTTCTGTTCTTGTGTCAGTTTGCTGAGAATGATGGTTTCCAGGTTCATTCATGTCCCTACAAAGGACGCGAACTT
>PVKV010008705.1:61718-86259 GCA_004027835.1 Alouatta palliata
CAACCTCCGCCTCCTGGGTTCAAGCAATTCTCCTGCCTCAGCCTCCCGAGTAGCTGGGACTACAGGCACGTGCCACCATACCCAGCTAATTTTTGTATTTTTAGTAGAGACAGGGTTTCACCATGTTGACCAGGATGGTCTCGATCTCTTGACCTCGTGATCCACCCGCCTCGGCCTCCCAAAGTGCTGGGATTACAGGAGTGAGCCACCGCGCCCGGCCATAAGGCCTTCTTTAAGACAATCCCACCTCTGTTCTTTTTAGCTTCTAGGAAAAAAATACATTTAAAGAAAGACTATAATCATGTATATTTGAACTTCAACCCCTTTGGAAGCTCTCCCTCCTGGAACTTTAGCCCAGTAACTTGACCAATATATATTTAGTCTTTGAGATGAAGTAAGAAGCAGGTAAAAGGAACATAAGGGAGCCATGAACTTTCCCTAATTAAACATCAGAGTACACTGCAGATTCTGAGCCCAGCCATCACTGCAAATTTAGGAAATCAGGGAAAAAGTCAGGCCTTGCACGCCTCTCCACAGTATTTTACTTCATGAGCATCTCTATCTCTTGGCCCTCTGAAGGTTTGCTGAGAAATCACTGACACGAGGCAGTTTGATGGGAAAAAGGGCCCACAAATTTATTGAATGTGTTTGCATGAGAGTTTCATGATGAAGATCCCCATCCCCCACCATCAAGCTTCTACACCATCTTGAGTTATGGAAAGAATGTAGGCTCAGAGCATTGTCAAAGCCAAGTTAGGCTGGTGAATCAAATGTTAGTGGCAAGACAGGTTATGAGAGGGAGAAAGGAAGAGGCCTGGCTGGCAAAGATGCCTTATTATGTAGATGAAGACTCATAGGTAGCAGCCGTCAAAAAGAACAGATGCTAAATGTTTTCTTTTCAGAACTTTAAAGGTGTCCAACAATCAGTTACTCTCTCCTAGATCTAAGAATGGCCTAGAAAAGGAAGGGCTGGCTCCATCAATGGAGTTTTTCTTCCGAGGCAAATTTACCCCGCAACAGACAACCAGACAACTTTGCAAGGCCACTTGTGTCTGCTGGCCCTGTGGCAGCCATTTCAAAATATGTCAAAGAAATATATTTTGGGGTAAAATACTATTTCCTTCACTCTAAATATAAGATGAGATATGCCACTGCTGGTGGGTTTGTCTTTGATTATGGAGAAATTTCTTGTATAAG
Source organism: Alouatta palliata (assembly GCA_004027835.1). NCBI lineage: Eukaryota > Metazoa > Chordata > Mammalia > Primates > Atelidae > Alouatta > Alouatta palliata. The sequence continues at coordinate 62,916 of PVKV010008705.1, forward strand.
CAAGCTTTTTTTTTTTTTTGAGACAGTCTCACTCCGTCACCAGGCGCCAGGCTGGAGTGCAGTGGCACGACCTCGGCTCACTGCAACCTCCGCCTCCCAGGTTCAAGCAATTCTCCTGCCTTAGCCTCCAGAGTAGCTGGGACTACAGGTGCGCGCCACCATGCTCAGCTAATTTTTTTGTGTTTTTAGTAGAGATGGGGTTTTACCATGTTGGCCAGGATGGTCTCTATCTCTTGACCTCGTGATCTGCCCACCTTGGCCTCCCAAAGTGCTGGGATTACAGGCGTGAGCCACTGTGCCCGGCCTTTTTTTTTTTTTTTTAAACAAAAATAAACCAGGGCCTTGTCTGTTGCCCAGGTTGGAGTGCAGTGGCATAATCATAGGCAAAGCTCATTGCAGCCTCAAACTGCAGCCTCAAACTCTTGGGCTCAAGTGATCCTCCTGCCTCAGCCTCCCAAGTAGCTAGCACTATAGGCATGCATAAGCAAGTTTTGTAGTACTTAAAGCCATAGACACTGGTTTCAAATTACATCAGTGCAACTTATTTGCTGTGTGAACTTTGGTCCAGTTAATTCAGGTCTCCAGATCTTCATTTCTCACCTGTAGTACCTACTTAGTAGCATTTGTTATGAGAATTAAACCAGAAAATGTATGTTATCTGTTATGGTTTAGCTATGTCCCCACCCAAATCTCATCTTGAATTGTAGCTCCCATAATTCCCACGTGTTGTGGGAGGGACCCAGTGGGAGATAATTAAATCATGGGTGCAGTTTCTCCCATACTGTTCTCATGGTAGTGAAAAGTCTCACAAGATCTTATGGTTCTATAAAGTGAAACCCCTTTCTCTTGGCTCTCTCTCTTTGCTTGATGTTATCCATGTAAGATGTGAGTTGCTCCTCCTTTGCCTTCCACCATGATTGCGAGGCCTCCCAAACCATATGGAACTGTGAGTCCATTAAACCGCTTTCCTGTATAAATTTTCAGTCTTGAGTATGTCTTTGTTAGCAGCATGGGAACAGACTAATCCATATGTTAAGCATGTAGCACAGGATATGGGACAGCAGGAACATTGAATGAATGTAAATCACTCCCCCTCTTTCTCCCTTCTCCATCATCAGCATCACAATCCATCATCATCATCTCTGGAGGAGACAGTATGATGGGAGATAAAGAAAGCGCAGTATGGAGAAGAAGAGGGAAAGCCCACAAGACATAGCAGATTATGTTGCTGATGATAATAAAAATAATAGTTACCATTTATCGAACATATTTTGTGGTAGATAATAGACAGGTGTTTTACATAACATTACTTCCATTTAATTCTCATAATATTATAAAATATGTATTATTACCTTCATTCTTCAACGATGGAATAAAGCTCAGAGAATGGTGGAATAAAGCTCACATTATTCAAGAACAAACTATGGAATGGTTTAATGTATACATGCTTTCCGCTTTTCAACATTTATTTTCTTTCACCTGACTTCAGTGTTTATACTTTTTTCATTTGTCTATACTTTTAAAAAAATTTTTACTTTTTAATTATTGACAAATAATACTTGTACACATTCATGGGGTACATAGTGATGTTTTGATATATATAATATATAGTAATCAGATTAGGATTATTAGCCTCTCCACCATCTCAAACATTGATCATTTCTTTTGACATGCAGCCTGGAACTCCTCTCTGTGAATCCAATTGCTGCCACAGCCACATGGCATAGCTAGGTGGCTCAAAGGCAACGTGTGGAAGAGCAGAATGAGTCACGTGTACTCCTGGCACACATGTACCCAGAGCCACATGGCACTAGGAAGCATTACAAAATACTGTAACTTGGTGTTATTAAAACAGATAATTATGTAGAGTAGAATGATATATTTCTTATCACCTTAGCATCAGATTTAATCACACTGATAAGATTTACTGTCACTAATCTACTACTTTGCAGTAGCTTTCCTTCCTAGTGCTGTTCAGAAACAACAATGATCCTGGCTGCATCTCACCATGAAGGGGAGCTCAGCTGGCTGAGCACAGTCCTAATAAGCCTCAGGTCAGGAGGCCACTTCTCCTGGAGGTGAGCTTTTAGGCATACTCTGCTCCAGGGACAGATGGGGCCCCAGTTTCAGCCCCCTCTCATCTCACACGTGGAGAGTTCTTGACCAGAAGAGGACAAATTCAAAATAATTTTCATAGACCTGGTCAATAAACTCTTCCACTGGAGTTGGTATTTCACTGTTAGACATATATTGAACTACAAATCTTGCTTGGTGAAATTTGTTTCAATTGAGGATCCTTTGACTAGTCTGCATTAGAGTCTCTGCTTTCAAATGCCTCCTGTAAGTGTCTAGTGGAACCATGAGAATCTAAGTCAGTTCCTCACCTATTTCTATTGGTGCTGAATGCTATAAAAACATAGGATCTACTTGCTTAGCCAATGAACCTTAAAGAGCATCTAGTTGGTATGATTTAACAAGTCAGTGTTTTAGGAAACTTTATTCTTGAGTGTAGGTTGATGAAATATGGATTCCATGCTACTGGTAGGGTTGGACTACCTCAGAGAAGAAACGGGCACATGAGCTCTTGGAAGTATTTTGTCTTTGTAAATATTTTCTTTATATTCATGAGTTCAAGGAGCCCAGATGTCCCAGAGATTTTCCTGGTTTGCTTTAAGAAAATCATAAAGCATTACACCTGGCAATTTAAATGCTCTCTGACCTCTGCATATCTTTGAGAAATAATGCATCAGTAGAAAAATTATATAAGAAGCATTGGAAACTAAACAGAATTATTTAAATGTTGTACTGAATTCATGAACTGTTCAAATATTTCACTATTAAAGATTGTTCAAGAATTATAGAAGTGCAGAAATAAATATATCATAAACTACATTTTAAACTATCACATAAGTTAAAATTAGACAAAACCAATTAGGGAGGGAATTTACATAACGAAAGATTAAACTCTACCATCCCCTAACACTAAGTTTTACTAAGTGTTATATATATAACACTAAGGTTTGGGGTACAAATGATCCCATAACCCAGGTAGTGAACATTGCACTGGACAGGTAATTGTTTAGGCTTTTCTTTCCTCCCTTTCTCCTTTCTCTAAGTAGTTCCCAGTGTCTATTTTTCCCTTCTTTATGTCCGTATGTACCCAATGTTTAGCTTGCTCCTATAAGTGAGAACAATGTGGTATTTGGTTTTCTGTTCCTTTGCTAATTTGCTTAGGATGATGGCCACCAATTGCATCCATGTTGCTGCAAAGGACATGATTTCATTTTTTTTCATGTATGCCAACTTTTTGAGGGAAAAAACCAGGTGGAGAAGCAGATAGAGAAGAGAAGAAAAGAGGAAGACACAGGGGGAAAGAAAATAGAAATGAATAGGATAGAAACCGCCTTTGCAAAATTATAACAGAATATAATGACCGTGAAAGAGATCTGACCTAACTGAATCTATCTTACTTCTAAGCTCCAAGCTGTCCTCGGTCATTCCTGGGCATAAAGCCAAACTAATTTTGCGAGGAACTTAGTTTATAATTTAACCTTGAAACAAAGATGATAATAGCCCTTTCCGAAAACAAACCTCTTTCCCGCCTGGGGACTAGACTGCCTTTGTAGGACTAACAAATTGGCTACAAGATTAGGAATTATGGATTAGGAGTCAGGCAGCTGGAGGCTGCAAGATTCTGAAGCTCCCCAAATCGCTCCTGGGGTTAACATCACTATTGTAAAACCTAAGATCAGTGCTTGAGATATTTGTAGACCCTGAACTCAATGGTTCAGCTGACACTACCCAGGTTGATAAACTGGCTCATTCAGTCTTGTGGCCCCTATCCAGGAGTTGACACAGCATAAGAGGACAGCTTCGACTTCCTATGATTTCTCTGACCTGACCAGTTATCACTCCCTACTTCCCAGGCCCCCGTCTACCAAATAATCCTTAAAAACCCCAATTGTTGGGTTTTTTGGGGGGGAATTGATTTAAGCCATAATAAAACTCCAGTCTGTATGCTGGTTCTGTGTGAATTAAACTCTTTCTCTAAGAAGGAAGGCTGTAGAAAGAAAATCCATCTGTAGGGTTGCCTTGGGTTTCATGTTTCTTGGCTGTGAATTCTTGACTACTGGATTCTGGGTCATTTGCCAAGTTTTAATGACAGAATTAGGCATCTGGGTAATAGAAGTAAATTGGCAGACTCTCTCCTTCCTCTCCCGATCCCTTCAGACTCTGTGGCTGACTTAATTGGATCCTGTAAAATGGTCAGAAGTGAATGAAAGCAAGCCGACCACTTGCAAGCTTTTATTAGCAATGGAACTAGATTTCACAAGGGAGAAATTCAATGCAGTGTTGTGTAGCATGAAGGATAAGAGATGGGGGATAGACTCAATCTAAGAAGTTAAACATCCAGGGAAAAGCAGTGACCCTCTAAATGAATTTTCAGGGTGAGAAGACAGGGCCAGTATATTCCTTTTGGAAGAATTTTATTTAAACAAATCTGAAGAGTCTACTATGTTCCCGATAATGTGCTGTTTCCTATATAAATTGTTTCATACTTTCAAATATTTTCCCCCCTCTGTTAAAAGAAAACTTCAGACAAATTAAATTCAACAGAGTTTAATTGAGCAAGAAAAAAAAAATAACAATTTGCTAATCAGACAGCCTCCAAAATCACAGCAGATTCAGAGAGACTCTAGGGATGCCTCATGGTCAGAGCAAATTCATAGGCAAAAAAGGAAAGTGACATATAGAAATAGGAAATATGGTACAGAAACAGCTGGATTGGTTACAGGTTGGCGTTTGCCTTATTTGAACACAGTTTGAATGCTCAGCAGTATATGAGTGGTTGAAGTACAACTGCTGGGATTGGCCAAGACTTAGCTATTGTTACAGGTGTATACTCCTAAGTTAGATTTCTGACCTTGTCTGCCTACTAAGTTAGGTAACAGTTTGTCCACAAAGACTCAAATAAGGAAGTACAGAGTCCTTCTCAGGTCATATTTAGTTCACTTTAACATCTCAAAGCAGTGATCTTATGTTACTGAAGACAATAGATAAAAGTATCAATGACTGGGATCAAAGTTTTTTCAACCTTTTCTTTATTTCCCTGAAGGGCCTCTGAGTTATCTCTTTGGAATCTTGATTATCTTGAAGAGTCTCTTAGCATTGTGTGAAGCTCATGCCCTTACTGTCACAGTACTAGGGATGGTGATATACAACTATATTTCAGCTCATACATGTGGACCTGAAGTCAATGCTTTACTAGAACACTGTGCCCACAGTTGGGAAATCTTGAACACTGTTGCATTCTCTTGATTTTCTGTATTTACTACACTGGTCAGCCTTAGTATTTTTCATGCAGGAATTCTTTCTTGTAACTCTTGGGAAGTGTATTTATTTATTTATTTTTCAAATTCCAGGTCCCAGAAAAAAATTCAGCTGAGAAATCAGAAACATGGAAAAAGGTATTACAATTCTCCTGAAATTATTAACCTTTATTAATCAATGCAGAGTTGTTCCTGGTTTGAAGGAATCCACTGACATCAAAAGGAAGAACAGGTAAAGCAGACATGTGCAGTCAAAAGTTAAGTTGGACACTTCTGGAAACCGGGACAACAGCACATAGGAGAGAAGTGATAAAGTCACTCAGACTTGCTTGTCTCTGTTGCCATGGTATTATAAATGAATATTTATGTCTCTGACTGCTTCTCACAGTGAACCTTATAGATAGAAGAGATAATATTAATAGGTTTATATACATTGTATACTACATATGAATCCTATGAGTGGCGAGCCAAGAAATAGCAAGTTTTGTGGCAAAACATGTCCCTAAATTGGGATTTACCCATGATTAAAAGTAGTGCTGTTAACTTTGCTAGAAGATCTGAATTTTATGTTAATAGACTACTACCCAATAATGTCTGCTGGTGTTTTTCAGTGTCTAAATATTCACTGTCTAAAATAGCACTTACTATTTTTGCAAAACTGTGACAGAGAAACTCAGAGAAAGATATGGACATTTGTATGGAATACTCCGACATGAAATCACAAACTGATCTAAAATTTGTATTAGTGAAAGCAATCTCAATTTCAATGTCAAAATCAAAACTAAAGCATGTATAAAATTAAATTATTTGAAGGAACATGTATGTTAACATACAACAAAAATATGTCTTTAGATAAACTCAAATAATACTAATGCAAAATGAAAAAAGAATTTTTTGGAATCTTTGTCACAAAACAAAGATCAGGGCTATTGGATAGGGCAATTGATACTTTTTTTGCTTAACAGTTTCATTTGAAGTCTGTTATCTTTTGAAAGATTCAATATTGGTGGTATTTAATTTCTAAATATTTTATTTGACATTTATTTTCTTATGTTATTGAAATATATCATCTTGTCACAGTATATGGTTCATGCTAATGATGTGTCATGCATTTTTTACTGTTCTTATTTTTACAGAAACCTCTGAACTTTGAGGTTTAATACTATCATAATAAATGATTGAATGCTTCTTATTATGATTTTTCCTTATTATTTAAAAATGTAAATAAAGTGTTAATAAAAATTTAGAATAACTTATAATTTTGGCAATTCTGATTTCTCCTTACTGAATCTTTTTTTTTTTTTTTTTTTGTGACAGAGTTTTGTTCTTATTGCCCAAGTTGGAGTGCAACGGCGTGATCTTCGCTCATTGCAACCTCTGCCTCCCAGGTTCAAGTGATTCTCCTGCCTCACCCTCCGGAGTAGGTGGGATTACAGGCACACACTACCATACCTGGCTATTTTTTTGTATTTTTTAGTAGAAACAAGGATTTACCAGTTAGCCAGGCCGGTCTCGAACTCCTGACCTCAGGTGACCTGCCCGCCTTGGCCTCCCAAATTGCTGGGATTACAGGCATGAGCCACCACGCTCAGATGTTACTAAATCTTAAAGATTAATATTTGTTGGGAATTTGAAACACCGTACTCAGTCTCACCGGGCCTACGTTCTGCTTGGCAACAATTTTCTTGACCTGATCTCAGTTGCCTTTTATGGATAGGGAATGGGCTCTACTTTGCCACAGTCCCAAGGTAAACTGTTTAGTTTTTCTCTATGTTTTGCCCAGCTCCTCTGGGAATTGAAGTTGACAGCTCCTCCCCAGAATAAGCTCTCTGCATCTTAAGACCCAGCCTCCTGAGATTAAGGCCATCTTATCAGGGTCTTGTTTAGAGGCTAACATAGCTTGTGCCTCCTCCATGTTGCCCGTGTCTTTTCATGACCCCTTGTGGCAGGCCAGGTCTCACTAACAACTGTTTATCAGTATTGACCCAGTGGTTAAATTAAATATTAAAAGCCAGTGCCCTTATATGAAGGCTGGGATTTAACAAAAGCCCATCAAGAGTTTTGCCTCGGCCTTTCCTGGGCCTTAAAGCATGGCAAAATAACAAAGGAATTCTTAATAGGACCCATTTAGGATTAAATAAGTTTTACTGTGGATCTGAAGAAACACCCCAGGCCTCCACAAACAGGTTCGCTGGGGATCTGAAGGAACTCCTCAAACTTCGGTGGTTTAGCAGGAGACAAGGTAAGGGTGATCTCCCAGCACCTGGACCCATTTAGATAAAGTACATTTACTGAGACACCAGAGGAAGGTCTTTAGGACTCAGATCTTAGTTACAGATTAAAAGAAAGTAATTGCTTATGTGTTTAGGTGAATGCACACTTACACGTAGACATACAACTTAGAAGGTATATAAGCTCTGGAAAACTTTGTAATTTTGAGTTTGTCTGGTGATAATTTCTGGGCTTTCGCCCTGTAATTGGTTATAGAAATGAAAACTCCCTTCTTTCCCAGTTCATCTGCATCTCTTTACTGGGCCATGAGAAATAGCAGGTGGACCCTCCGTGGTCCCGGAACACCTTGGTTCATCGAGGCTCTCCATTCTTGCGCCTGCTCCAGGAGTTTGTACTCTGCATACTTTTTATCTGTCTTTCCCTTTCTGGTGAAATGTGTACTTTTCTCTTAGGCAGGCCTCTGTTATCTAAGGGACAAATTAATTCACACCAATGCTTTAATGCAGCAGTTTTTAACCGTGGCTGCAACATTAGAAACACCTGGGTAGATTTTCAAACTTCTCCCCATTGAGCCCTACCCTTATCCAATTAAAATCAAAATCTGTGGGGATGGTGCCTGGATACTAATAATCATAATTAAAAAAAACCGTTTCAGGTGATTCTAAGGTACAGCTGGGGCTGAGAATCACTGTGTTAATGGTTCAAGTGGCCCTAGGTAATGTATTTGAATAAGAACTGAGGCTCTCAACATCTAACATCACAGAAGGACTTTGGATGGGACTTTCAGTCTTTAGAAGAAACATTTACAGGCTGAGGGAATGGGATACAGGGCGGGCAATGAAGGCTTTCTTAATCCATACCAATCAGAGAGTTGACAAAGGAAGAATGTGATGGGAAAGCTGGTGCTTGCTTCCGGCTCCTCTTTCCTCTGCAAGGAGATAAAGTGGAATACAGGAGAACAGCGACTGGCCAAGTAAGAAAAATTGCTGTGTCAGGAGCACATTTTCAGCCACGTCCTGTAGCAGAGACAGAGGGGTTATGTTGCATATATTGCACTTCCTTGTCTTCCCTGAATATGTCTACATAGGTATGTCCTTGTAATAGATTCTGTTTGATTCTGACCCTTAGCCATAGCTTCTGGAGAAGCTCCACTTCCTAAATGCTTGGCACATACAATTACTCTCTTTCCTTCTTTCCTCCCTCTGTTTCTTCCTTCCTTCCTCCCTCCTTTTCTTCTTCCCTTCTTTCCTCCCTCCTTCCCTTCCTTCCCTTTCCCTCCCTCCCTCCCTCCCTCCCTCCCTCCCTTCCTTCCTTCCTTCCTTCCTTCCTTTCTTCCTTCCTTCCATCTTTCCTTCCGTCCTTCCTTCCCTTCTTTCTATCTTTCTTGTTTCCCTCTTTCTCTCTTTCCTTCCTTCTTTCTTCTTCTTCTTTTTTTTTTTAAACAGTGTCTTGCTCTATCAACCAGGCTGGAGTGTGCTGGAATACAGTTCACTGCAGTCTTGACCTCCGAGGCTCAGATTCTACCACCTGAACCTCCCGCTAGGACCTTAGGCCTCAGCCACTGTGCCAGCCTCAATTTTTCTTTCTTTCTTTTTTTATGAGAAAGGGTCTCACTCCTGTTGCCTAGGCTGTAGTGCAGTGGCACCATCACAGCTCACTGCAGCCTCAGCTTCCCAGGCTCAGATGATTCTCATGCCTCAGTCTCCTGAGTAGCTGGGACTGCAGATGTGTGCTACCATGCCCAGTTAATTTTTGTACTTTTAGTAGAGATGGGGTTTTGCCCTATTGGCCAGGTTGGTCTTGAACTCCTGGGCTCAAGAGATCCACCTACTTCAGCCTCCCAAAGTGCTGGGATTATAGGCATGACCTCAATTATCTTTCATTTTGCTTTTATGTCCATAACCAGCGTCATCATTAAAATGTGACTCTATGAGGGTCTGGATGGATGGCTGTTGTAAAAAAAACTATCTTCCATCAAGTGAAGACATATATAAATATAATAATTAGTGATCAGAGAGTGACAACTCATATCTCCTATGGGTTTTGTTCTTGCCTCTGCGAATGAACATTGCCATAATCATTTATTTTATGTGCTTTTGCCAACCTTAGGCCATGGATTCTCTTTTAAAAATATATCTACTTATCTATCTTCTATCGTCTACCAGGATACAAGCTTCATGAAGAAGGGAATGTATTTGTCTTGTTCTCTCTTGTCTCCCCAGCACCTAGCAAAGTACCAGAGCATAGTGGGCATCCCCACATGAGTGAATGATTAATACCTTGACTCTGGAGCTGGCTGGCTTGTTCCTTCTACAAATCAATAAAATCAGTTGCAGAAGTAAAATTACTCAACTATTTATTTTCTCTTATTCCTATTTAGTTAAGCTAATCACATTGAGGCATCTTTGTTTACTCCTCTACAAAGCTACTGCTTTTGCCTCAGAAGGATTTTCTATCATGTTTTAATTGTACATAGAAGAAGCCAAACTGTATCAACCTCCTCTTGTTACATTCAGGTTTTGTGATTCTTCCATGTTTAATTCATGCTGATGTTTTATAGATTCAGCCATGAGTTGAAATCTAAAGTACTGGAATAAAACATCTCTTAAAGAACATTATGACAGACCAGCAGTGACCTTGAGGCTCATACACCATGAAAGTAATTTCAAACTTTATTCCTTATGCAGGTTTTCCAATGTTATCTTCATATTTGGATGAGATGTAAAAATAGGATTATTTCTTCCTTTTTCCTCTCCTCCTCAATTCTATGCATTTTTAAAAAATCAGAAATTAATCATGTTTTCATGGAGACCCATGCATCAAAGTACCTAATGACCTGCCCGTCACAGACTGGATCCCTCACATTGTCTAAGATGGTGAACTGTGATGCCTTAAGTCAAATCTCATGTGGAATGTTCCATATAGTGTTTAGGATGTCTGATTTCCTACCCTCTTGCTTTCCTTGAATAAATGCTCAGTTAAAAAAATACATGTATCACATTTTATTTCAAAGTCTTGACTATAGTACAGCTAGATGGATAATCTGTATTGTTGAGGTTGTTTTCAGTTTACCAACTGTTTTAATCAAGTTTGACTAATTGATTTTGTCCCAATACATTTTCAACAGAGAATGTCAATAGCTGGCTTTACTCCTAAGGACTGATTGTATCATTTGTGATTAATAATAATAGCAAGGAAAATGGCTAAGTAAGGTTGTGACTGCTGATGAGGTGGACACATTTCAGGGACTAAAGCAGTTCCTGTAAATGGAGATGCAGTTCATTGGTGAGTTCATCTTTGTAAACAGCTTTATAATTTAATGAGCCTTGGGATGAAACCAGCAATTTCATCTACTATATGATGCTGATTGATAGGCTGTTGACATTTGGATGAGGATTTAATGCATCCAAATACATCCTTCTTGTAAACGACATTTATTAAATACTAGTTAAAGCCATCTCACTGTGAAGCAGGTCAGAGCCTTAAAACTTGGCGTGATATTGGGAACTTCTAATGAGCTTGTAAACATCTATTCTGAAATTTCCATCCATCCTATTTTCAGGAGAGTTGTCTTGAGGAGCTAGAGTGACTTTCTCAGATCTCTTTATAAAATATTTATTTCTAAGTACCAGGAATGGATATTGGTGATGGTTGCATAACATCCTGAATGTATTTAATGCCATTAAATTGTATACATAAAAATGGTAAATTTTACGTTATGTATATTCTACCACAATAACAACTAAATCAGAATAATAGCCATGCAATATAATAAAGAATATTAACAAAACCAAAGCTGGTAGACTTCTGGCAAGACTAATCAAGAAAAAGGGGAAAAGACACAGAAAGAAAAAAATACAGAATAAAAAAGGAGTAATAACTATAGATACAATAAAGATTTTTTAAAAATCCCTTGCTTGAATTCTGATTTAATCATACTACCTGTAAAAAGGCATTTTTAAAACAAGTGGAAGTAACTGAAGACTGACTAGTATTGAAAGCTATTAAGAATTACTGTTAATTGTGCCAAATGTGTTATTGATGTAATGTTATTTATCAATTAAAATATTTTTAAAGGCCTCATTTTTAGTGATAAAAGGTAATACTTAAGAAATTATCATTAAGAGAAAATTTTTATGATGTCTTAGATTTGCTTTAAAAACATATCCAGAAAAAAAGTAGTGGAAATTACATAGAATAATAGTGTCTAAATGTTGATAACTATGGAAGCTGGTGGTGAGTACACGGAGTTACTATATTATTCTCTGCTTTTATTTTATTTGAAACTTTTCAAAATAGAAACAAAATAACAAAAAGCATTAGAAACAACATGAAAAATAACACATTTCTGAGTTTATTGAGCACTGCCCCCCTGCCCCCCAAGGCAAAGACCAACAAAGACAGAGAGCTTGTTCATATTCAGAATGTTAATGTTCAATTTCATGCTTAAAATAATTGTTTCTTTGGGCAAAACTCTGTGGGAAAACCTCTCAAAGTGCATTTTAAGGGAAAACATATTTAATTTTCACCAATAATTCCATTTCTATGATAATTCCCTGGCTCTGTGCATCAATTGGAGATGAAAAAGCTACTTGAGTGAAAGAGGTTGTTGAAAATTCATTGGCAAATTTCAACAATTCTTTTGTGGAAAACAGAATGAGCAGGACTTGACTCATTTAAATGTTGTTTGAAATGCCTTAGCTGGTAGTATTATCTTAACCATGATAGGAAAAATAATTCTACCTTATTCTAACTTTTCCCACACAAATCCTAAGAAGAAATGTGCCCCTGCTTCTATGGCCCTTGTGGTAGGCTGAATAATGGTCCCCAAAGATATCTAGGTCCTAATCCTTGGAGCACACAAGTGTGGTTTTGTTTGTTTTTACACCTCATATGGCAAAACGTATTTTGTGGATGTGTTCAAATTAAGAATCTTGAGATGGGGAGGGCATTCCAGATTATCCAGATGGACCCTAAGTAAATTAAATCTTCCTTGTAAGAAGAAAACAGATGATTTTATGATATAAGAGGAGGTGATGTGAAGACAGAGCAGAGAGAGATTTCACACAGAAGGCAGAAGCTGATGTAATGATACAAGAGAGAAAGTGAAGATGATATTCTGCTGGCTTTGAAGGTGGAAGAAGGGGCCATGAGCCAAGGACACAGCTTTAAAAGCTGAAAAAGGGAAGGAAATGGATCATCTCACAGAGCCTCTGGAGGGACTGTGACCCTGCTACCACCTTGAAACTGTTTTCAGAACTGCCTCCAGAAGGGTAAGAGAACATATGGTAGTGTTTTAAGCCATCAAATTTGTGGCCATAGGAATCTAAAACATCTCCCAACTCTTTCTCTTATGAGAATGACTGGAGAGGTTGACCCAAGAGCCTGGCATTTGGTGTGTGCATCAGAAGCACATGAAGGTAAGTATCATGGGTTGGTTTCTTCTTTGTGGCCACAGAGTATACAGCTGAATGTGATGTGTGTTATGGTGGTTTCCACCTTACTCACAGAGGCTGTTTCCAAGTCCCATTGTGTTATTTTGCCTGATTCTCTGTTCTCCAAATCCCCTGGATCAGAAATTGGGATGTAGAGATAGAGATGGGAGTGAGAACTTCTGTGTAAGGTGCTAGAAATAACAGTAGACTAGGGATCTGATATATTGGACTGTGCCTGCCTACCAACAAGCAGTTTTGGAGAAGATATTTAACTTTTCTGAGTCTTATTTTCCTAACCTTTAAAATGAGTTAAAATTATACCCTGCCTACCTTGTAGTGTCATTAAAGGCTCAAATGAATTGGGGGGATCTTTTGAAATGTAAAAGCTTTTGCCTAACGTTCCCTAAAGTCATTCGATGGTGCTGAGCAAGGTGGGCACGTGTTGGTGAGCTATGCTGGTGCAGAGTAGGGTACTGGAGATAGTTGGGTGAGATGGCTATCCATGTGAGTGGATGGCTCAACATGGGCTGAATGTGGCGAGGAGTGTGACTACACAGGTGTGGGGGTGGTGAAAGTGGTATTGGGAGATTGACTACAGTCAAGAGATTGATCTATATATTAAGGATAATGCGACTCAAATCTCTATTCAGGAATAAATATTTCCATTATCTCAGAAAGTTTCCTCATGTCCCTTCCCTGTTAATTCCAGTTTCTACCCTACAGAGGCAACCAGTGCTCTGATTTTTCTACCATATATTAATTTTTCCTATTTTAGAATTTCATTTAAAAATTACATAAATCTATAAATATGAATTATGATCTTTTAGGTCTTCTTTCATACAGCATAATATTTTTGAAATTCATCCATTTGTTGTATGCATCATCACTTTGTTTCTTTTCATTGCTTAGTCATATTCTATTGCATGGAGAAACCATGATTTGTCTATCCGTTCTCCCGTTGATAATCATTTAGTTTGTTTCCATTTTTTTCATTTGAGTAGAGTTGCTATGAATGACGTTTAAATAAAACTTTTATTTCTGTGGATATATACCAAGGAATGGAATGGCTGGATCATAAAGAAGATGTATATTTAGTTTTATAAGAAACTGCAAGAACTTTTTTTTAAGTAGTAATATTTTATATTCTTCCCAAGAAGGTATAAGAGTTCTCATTGCTTGGCATTCTTGTCAAAATTTGGTCTTGCCAGTCATTTTAATTTTATACTTTCTGGTTGGAGTGTAGTGCTACCTCATTGTGGCTTCAGTTTGAGTTGGCTGGTAACTAATGACAATGAACGTTTTTTCACTGGTTTGTCTTTTATTTTGGATGGTAAGAATTTTTTATACACCCAAGATACCAATATTTAGTTTGATACATATGTTTGAACCTTTTCTCCCAGTCTGCAGTTGGCCTATTAATTTTCTCTAACATCATCTTTGGATGAGCAGAACTTACAAATTTTTCTGAATTCAGTTTTTTTTCTCTTATGGCTGTTTCTTTTTTTTTTGGTCCTGTCTGAAAAACATTTGCTTATATCCAAGCCACAATGATATTCCATAATTTTTGTTTCTTGTTCTTGCCAGCCTGTTTGCCTTTATGTCATTTCCTGCCCCCTGACCCTCGGCCTTTTTTTTTTGTCTTATTATACTGATTGGGACCTCTAGTACACAATGCTGAGTAGGACTTGTGAGAGAGGATGTTCTCTTGTTTCTGATCATAGGAGGAAAGCATTTTCTCTTTCACTGTCAAATATTAACTATAGGTTTTTCATAGATTTCTTTATGAGACTGTAGGTTTCTTTATTCCTATATTTCTGAGAGTTTTTATTATGAATGAGTATTGAATTTGTCAAATGCTTTCTCTGTGTCTAGTATAATGATCATATAGCTTTTCTCCTTTATTCTGTAAATGAATTACATTGATTTTTAAAGTATACTATTAAGTGGTTTTTAGCATATTCATAATATTATATAACCATTATCACTATGCAATTCCAGAACATTTTCATAATCTCAACTCTGTACCCATTAAGCAGTCACTCCCTGTTTCTCCCTCCCTCTAATCCGTGGCAACCACTAATCCCATTTCTTTTTCTATGGATTTTTTCCTCTTCTGGACATTTCATAAAAATAGAATTGTACTATATGTAGTCTTTTGTCTGGCTCTTTCACTTAGAACAGTTTAATGATTTATTCATGTTACAGTATGTATCAATAGCTAATTCCTTTTTATGGCCAAATAATGTTTACTTTTATTTTTATTATTATTTCTTGAGACAGAGTCTCACTCTGTCACCCAGGCTGGAGTGCAGTGGTACAATCTTGGCTCACTGAAATCTTTGTCTCCTGGGTTCAAGAAATTCTTGTGCCTTAGTCTCCCAAAAAGCTGGGATTACAGGCCTGCACCTTCACACCTGGCTAATTTTTGTATTTTTAGTAGAGATGGGTTTTCACCATCTCTACCTAAAATTGGCCAGGCTGGTTTTGAACTTCCGACCTCAGCTGATCTGCCCATCTTGGTCTCCCAAAGTGCTGGGATTACTGGCATAAGCCCCTGTGCTTGGTTGCCAAATAGTATTTAATTGTATGGATACACTACATTTTGTTCAGCCATTCATCAGTTGATGGACCTTTGGGTTGTTTCTACATTTCAGCTATTGTGAATAATTCTGTTGTGAACAAACTTGTACAAGTTTTTTTGTGGACTTTTTTCATTTCTCTTGAGTATATATCCAGGAGTGGGATTGCTGAATCATGTAGTACCCTATGTTTAATTTTTTGAGAAACCCTCAAGCTTTTCCACCAAATCTGTACTATTTTACATTTTTACCTGCTATGTGTTTCTAGTGGTTGCTTTAGAGCTTGCAGTACACATTTACGATGAATCTAAGTCCACTTTCAAATAACACTACACTATTTCATGGATAGTGAAGCTAACTTTTAATGGATTATTTCCAAGTCTTCCTTTCCTAATTTTATTACATTGCTGGCATTCATTTCACTTATCCATAAGTTGTAATCACCCACTACGTTGCTACTATAATTATTTTAAACAAACTGTTATGTGTTAGATCAATTAAGAAAACAAAAAATAGTTCACTGACACAGCAGTGTTACAGTAGGGAAAGAGTTTAATTTTCACATGGCTAGCCAAGTGGTAGGACAGGAGATAATTCTCAAATCTGAATTCTTCTTGAAAGCTCAGAGGCTAGGGTTTTTGAGGATAATTTGGCAGGCAGGAGAATATGAGTGCCTCTGATTGGTTGGGATGAAATCATAGGAGTGTCCAAAATGGTCTTCATGCACCAGGTCACGTTCTGCGTGGAGGCCATGAGTATTATGAAAGAAGAGAGAAAATATTATATTTGTGCTGATGGTGAAATTGTTCATATAGATGACGTATAAGACTTCAGTTAAAACACAAAACAAACAGAAAAGTCCTCTGAGAATTAATAGTAGTTGCCTATTACTATATAAAAGTTGTCAATAGCTTTTCTTTATATAGATAATAAATATAGAAATAAAAATGAGATATTTTATTAATCATACTAAGAAACATAGGATATTCAGAATTATAATTATTAAGAAATATGAGATCTATATGACAAAAACTATAACATCTTTTAATAAAATTTTTATGTTAAATTATTAATTAAAAATTCTTTATAAAGAACATAGGAATAAAAGCTAAATCCACTGAAAGGTACACTATGTTCTTGGATAAGAACACTTCATATGAATTAAATTCAATTTTATCAAAATTAACATATATTCAATGCAATACTAATTAGAATGCTAATATCATTTAACATTTTGAAATCAGGTAAATGATGTTCAAATTCACATAGAAAAATAAATGAAAATGCCAAAATGCTATAAGAAAATGATATATCGGGGGACTATCTCTACCAGAAACCATGTTTAGATAGCATGTTTTTATAACATGCTATAAAAACACTAAAAACTTTAATATGATATTTGAAAGGAATAGGCAAATAGATCAGTACAAAATAATAGAAAACTCCAAAATAGTTCTCCTATATATGATAATGTAATATATGGCAAAGGCAACTTATAATTCAATGCTTTATCAAATTTATTTTTATGTATTTTTAAACTTAAGTTCAGGAGTACATGTGCAGATTTGTTGTACAGGTAAAGATGTGTCACAGAGGTTTATTGTACAGATTATTTCATCACACAGGTATTAAGCCTAGTACCTATTAGTTAATTTTCCCGATTCTCTCCCTCCTGTCACCCTCCATCCTGCACCCTTCATCCTCTACCCTCCAGTATGCCCCAGCGTATGTTGTTCTCCTCTATGTGTCCATGGGTTCTCATCATTTAGCTCTCACTTATGAGTGGGAACATGCAGTATTTGGTTTTCTGTTCCTCTGTTAGTTTGCTAAGGATGATGGCCTTCAGTTCCATCCAAGTCTCTGCAAAGGACACAATCTCATTCTTTTTTAATGGCTGCCTAGTGTTCCACAGTGTATTATGTACCACATTTTGTTTATACAGTCTACCATGGATGGGCATTTAGGTTGATTCCATGTTTTTGCTATTGTGAATACTACTGCAATGAACATATGTGTGCATGTGTCTTCATGATAGAATGTTCTATATTCCTTTGGGTATATATATCCAGTAATGGGATTGTTGGGTTGAATGGCAGTTCTGTTTTTAGGTCTTTGAGGAATCACCACACTATTTTCCACAATGGTTGAATTAATTTACATTCCCACCAACAGTGTAAAAGCATTCCTTTTTCTCTACAACCTTGCCAGTACCTGTTATTTTTTGACTTTTGAATAATAGCCATTCTGACTTGTGTGAGATGGTATCTCATTGTGGTTTTGATTTGTATTTTTCTAATAATCAGTGATGTTGAGCTTGTTTTCATATGTTTTCTTGGCCACATGTATGCCTTCTTTTGAAAAATGTTGATGTCCTTTGCCTACTTTTTAATGGGGTTGTTTGTTATTTTCTTGTAAATTTGTCTAAGTTGCTTATAGATGCTAGATATTAGACCTTTGTCAGATGAAGAGTTTGCAAAAATTTTTCATTCTATAGGTTGTCTGTTTACTCTGTTGATCGTTTCTGTGAAAGCAGGAGCTTCCAATCTTTTGGCTTCTCTGGGCCACATTGGAAAAAGAACTGTCTTGGGCCACACATAAAATACACTAACATTAATGAGAACTGATAAACAAAAAAATTACAAAAATATCTCATAATGTTTTAAGAAAGTTTATGAATTTGTGTAGGGCTGCATTCAAAGCTGTCCTGGGTTGCATGTGGCCCATGGGCTGCAGGTTGGACCAGCTTGTTTTAAAGCAACCAATCTGAAACATACACACACACACACACACACACACACACACACACACACACACACACATGCTCTTTGCAGTGATTTCTACATCTTCCTGTGGACATACGGTTATGTCTGATATCATTTCTCTTCAGACTGAGAAACATCTTTTAGCATTTCTTATAGTGCAGGTTTGCTAAAGAGTCATTCTGCTGTTGTCACTCTGAAAACATCTTTATTTTTCCTTTTAAAGGATATTTTCTCTTGATATAGATAGCATCCTAGGCTGAGGGTTTTGTTTTTCATTTATTGCTTTAAAGATATTGCATATTCCTATGTCCTTCCTTGTTGATAACAGCTTGGTTATTATTTACATAGTGTTTACCCTGTATATAATGTGTCCTTCTTCGGACTCTGTTTAAAAGCAGCAAATCTGCTTTTAAAATTTGCTGTTTATCTTTTGTTTTTTTCCTCAGCAGTCTGAATATTATGTTTGAATAGGTGTGATATTCTTTGTGTTTATTCTGTTTTGGGATTTTAGAGCTCAAAAGGTCTGTGGATTGATACCTTTCATCAATTTTGGAGAATTTTCAGCTATAATTTCTTTATATACATTTTCAAATAATTGTTCTGCCCTATTTAAATGTGAAAGACACTGACTGCAATATTATGTATTGTAGCAAAAGCTAGAAACATCCATATGTTAATGGGGAATTTTAAAAATTTGTAAAAAACTGAAATTCTATTTTTATAAAAAAGAGTTAGAGATATATATAGATATAGATACATAAATAAAGTGAGTCCTCTTTTCCATTTATTTATAAAAGTGAAGTACATCTAAGTTATTGCAGGCTATACTTCATACTGCTTCATGAAGAGTGTAAGAATCTTACCACAGTCTGTTCCCATTTATAGAATGGTTTTGTTTGCATAAATACAAATGATAAATATGTGTATATATATATATATATATATATACATACATACACACACACACACAAACACATACATATGTTTGCATATATACAGATACATAGACAAGTAGAAATAAATTGTAAACAGTGGTTTGTTTTGAGTGCCATACCTGGAGGTTGGAAGATAAGTTTTTTCATATTATAATTTTCTATGCTTTTAAAGAATCATCAAGTAAATATTGGTAAAAATAACAAATTAAAAATAAGAAAAAACTTAAAAATCAGAAGTTTGATATTTAAAGGAAAATGATTCATAAAATGGTCAATTAACCATGTACAAAGGCAACTCAATGAATCCAAATTTTTAGGCCTCAGGAAAATATGGAAATGTATTAATATACTTGCTGTCATAGTAACTTACCACAAATTTAGCAGGTTAAAAAACACACATTTTATATTTTACAGTGTGTTATTTTAAAGAAGTCTTCCATGGGTCTCACTGGGATAAAATCAAGGTGTCATCAGGGCTGTGTTCCTTTCTGGAGGCTTTAGGAGAGGATTCATTTCCCCATCTGAAGCCACAACAGCAGGTCAGATCCTTCTATGTTCCATCTCTCTGACCCTTCTTTTGTTGTCACATTTTTAACTACCACTGGAAAATGTTCTTTGCTTTAAAGGACTCCTGTGATTGAACTGCACCCACCTGAATAATCAGGGATAATCTCCCCATCTCAAGTATTAAGATCCATTATCTCAATCACATCTGTAATTCCCCTTTTGTCATATGTGCTAACACATTCACCAGTTTTGAGATCTAGGGCATGGACATCTTTGAGTATGGAATGGCTAACCAAGGCTGGGATCAGCTGGGGTCAGCTCTCATCTTCCTCTTGTCTTCCATGTCTCTCATCTTCCTCTAGGACCAGGGCGCCAGCTGTAGCATGTTTTATTCATGGGAATGATGAAAGCACAAGAGAACAAGCAGAAATACACAAAGCTTTCGGAAGCACAGGCTCAGACTTGCACACTGTTACCTCAACTTCCATTGGCCAAAGTAAGTCACATGACCTAATAGAAGCACTTTTCAATTACATGGTAAGGGACATAGACGGGGGGCCATTAGTACAATATACCACATTCTTGAAACCCAGTTATTTTACACCTAAGCTTCATAGCCTCAACAGATGACCCCCAGACACATGAATAAACTCATCTGTGATCAGCAGATCCAGTCAGCCAAGACAAAAATTGTGACAATGAGCACTTGTTATTTTAAGCCACTGAATTTTTTGGGTGGTCTGCTATACAATCAAAGGGAACTAATACAAAAATTGGTATCCAGAAATGGGATATTATTTCAAAAAATATCTGAAATGTGTAGCATTGCTTTAGAACTGAGTATGGTGGGAGGCTGGAAAAATGGTGAGAAAACTATTATAGAGGACTAAAAATATGGTGAGTTGGTTTGTAAAATAATCACTTGTAGTATTGGAAAAAAAATTGTTTCTCATCTCTAGCTTCTGCAGTCAGTAACAGATTCTTAGAGCGAGGTAAAGTTTGGGGGAAGGAGGTAAAGGTCAAACTTGGGTTGCTGCCAGTAACTAATGGGCTCAGAGTAAAGTCCAAATCAGGAAAGTAGCCACAACACCTTTGGCTAAGACTTCTGAAAGAATCAGGTTGATAACTAATCTATCCTCTCTGCTATGCTCTAGGACTTTTAGAAATCTTTATGCCATGGTTCACAGCAGTCTGACATAACAATTATTTCAAAGGCTGGAGATATCTTGAACTGTTCTCAGAGAATGGCTTTGGATACATGGAATAAAATAATGAAGGATATTAGAAACCCACAACATTTTTGAGAAGGCTGTACTAGCAAAAGGACCATTTGTCTGAAGTAAAAGAGACAGAGCACAACAAAATGTTAGAAGGCCTTTGGACTTACAATTTTTATGACCAGTAATGAGGCTAAAATTTTTTCTCAAAGAGCTTATTTTCCAGTGAGCTCTTGGGGCCAAGGAAGATGATAGAAAGGAAGGATATTGTAGAAGGTAGAGCCAAGATCCATGTATAACACTTAACCGAGGTCACATGTGGTAGCTCACATCTGTAATCTCAGCGTTTTGGGAGGCCAAGGTGGGAGAATTGCTCGAAGCTAGGAGTTTAAGATCAGCCTGAGCAATATAGTAAGACACTGTCTCTCTAAAAAAAAAAAAAAAAATTAACTGGATGTGGTGGTGTGCACCTGTAGTCCTAGCTCCTTGGAGGCTGATGCAGGAGGATCACTTGAGGCCAGGAATTCAAGGCTTCAGTGAGCTGTGATCAGTCTGGGTGTCAGAGGAAGACTCTGTCTCTTGTAAATAACAATTTTAAAAAATGAACTGGTGAGCCACATTCAGGGAACAGAACCAGAGTCAAATCAAGAAACATTTACAATTTCAAAAGCGGAAGGACCTGGAAACATTTTCCCAGCAGGATTCTGAGTTGCTATACATCAGTGACTATTATGTGCCTATCGTTTCCGCTTTTTGAGTTAGAATGTTTATTGTAATTATCTTGTCCCTGTTTCACAATTGCATGCTGTATGTTTGTGAGGTAGCTATATTGCCTTCTTAATTCACAGGTTTCTAGATCAAGAAGGTCTGTGTTTATACCTATTATATGGGCTTCCAACCTGATGTAGTATTTGGATAAGACTTGGGAGTCTCTGGATAGAGATGAGCATATTTCTTATGTAGGAGGAGCATGAATAATTCTTGCCTGATGGTGGACTTGTGGTAGGTTGTATTAGTGACCTGCTATGGTCTGAATGTTTGTTTCCTCCCCAAATTAATATGTTGAAATCCTAACCCTCGAGGTGATGGTATTAGGAGGTACGGATTATTGGGAGGTGATTTGGGTCATGAGGGACGTTCCCTCACATGTGGAATTAATGTGTGTGTAAAAGAGTCCCCAGAAGGCTGTCTTGCCCCTTTTACCATGTGAGGACACAATGAGATGTCAGCAGTCTGCAATCTGGAAGACGACTCTTACCAGAACCTGACCATGCTGGCAACCTGATTTTGAACTTTCCAGTGTCCAACACTGTGAAAAACAAAATTCTGTTTTTTATAAGCTAATGAAGTATTTTGTTATTGTACCCTGAACAGACTAAGGTAGGATTCCAGTTGTTCAGTCCTTCCACTATTGAACTCCTATTCTGACTCTGGGCTTGTTTATGTGACTTTCTTTGGCCAATACATGTGGTTGAAATGCCTGTGTGTCACTTCTAAGCTTGGCCTTTTAGAGATTATTGCCTAATGCACTTGTATTCTTTCATCTCTGCCATCACTATGAGAAGATCACATCAAGGTTACTCACTGGTTACAGGAATGATGAAATTGCATGGTGCATAGCCAACCTAAAGACACACAAATGAGCTAGCCAAACTGGAGATAAGTGAGAAGTCCAGCTGAGATCATCTACATTTATTCTAGATCAGCCGAATCTTTCAAAGTGTGAAAAATACATGTTGTTTATTGTATGTTATTGAGATTAGTGTTTGACTGTTATATAGGCAGTTGTGGCTGATAAAAGGAATATCCCAGGAGTTTAGAACAGTCTTTTTGTAAATTCTGAGAAAACTAACCAACTAAAATTCTTAAGGCATGTACAGTGTGCAACTATCAAGGCGGTGCAGTTGAAAAAGCAATCCTTCCAACACTCAATATTTTTCCTATTGATGTAAAGCTGGGCTTGAAATTCTGCCATTCGGACTAAGACACTGCATTTCTTACAGTCTTCCACTAAAATACAAACACGCCATGAAAAGAGTACATTTTTTTTATTTTAATTTTTTATTTTTTATTGCATTTTAGATTTGGGGGTACATGTGAAGAACGTGCAAGATTGTTGCGTAGGTACACACATGGCAGTGTGATTTGCTGCCTTCCTCCCCATCACCCACATCTGGCATTTCTCCCCATGCTATCCCTCCCCAACTCCCCACCCCCTGCTGTCCCTCCCCTTTTACCCCCCGACAGACCCCAGTGTGAGATGCTCCCCTCCCTGTGTCCATGTGTTGACATTGTTCAACACCCACCTATGAGTGAGAATATGCGGTGTTTGATTTTCTGTTCTTGT